>OZ010701.1:9998942-10143403 GCA_963932265.1 Thymelicus lineola
GCTTGAAAATATGTTTTTTTAATTGGTTTGTTTTATTTATGTGACCGTAGTCTGTGCTTTGCCTTGTAATTTTTCTTTTAATTCTTTGGTTGTATATTAAGTTATGTATTACTAGTATGTCGGTTAAATTTGAATTGGATTAAATTAAATTGAGTCTTTTGTCATTAAATAAATATTTTGAGTTCCATAGGATTGTCTTGTCTGTCATAGTGTGCCTACACCGTTCCCTATTCATATATGAATGTTGACGTATGAGATTTAAAAAATACATTTAATCGACATACTATAAGCATATTATTATTTAATCTAGTTCAATTGATTTGGTATGTTATTTATACAATTGTGTTCATTATTTTTACGTCTACAGTGACAAAAATTCACACATTTAGGTTTGTTTTTGTATATATTCGTATGTGTAGATTAACCACGTCAAAAATATTAACGGATATTCCATTACTATTTACAGTTAAAATTCTATTTTTAATACGCGTGTATTTATGAAAATACATACAATTTTACAATAGTGCGTTCTGAATTCTTTGCACTACGTTTATTGAATACAAGTAAGCGAAGATAATCGATTCGTGACATGAATTTGGAGAGGATTTGTAATGACGCCTCTTAATACAAATTCCTAAACGAATTTTTGCTCTACGGTTAGAGATTGGCGATAATGCCAATGACTTAATGTTGGAATGTTATCAAGGCTGTATGATTTTAATTTCTCTAGTAGTTTCTATATCTTCAAATTATGCTTAGGCTTTCAGGCTTAAAATTATCTTAACAAAAATAATGGTCCTAATGCCCCAACTTAGAAAGGTTCGTTTATTTAGTCGTAAGAAATCCATAACTAATTGACATTAAATATGATATGTATCAGTTCATCTCAGAATCATATTGTCAACTTTAAGTGACCTTAGTGCGGTCCAACGTCTGAATAACCTTTATCGATAATCATATCGATGGAGTGTTTGTGTAGCCACACGTAAGATAAGTTGATAGTTTTTGTTAAAATTTTAGATTATTAGAATACATGAATCTCAATACGAATCAGGATCATAAGAACCGAAAGCTTCGTTGCCTTATAGATAGTTATTAAGGCCTGATAAAATTGTTGCCTTGGGGAAACTACAGAATACTGTTTAATATCCTCCTGTTATCTGTTATCCTCTCTGCCCAGGACTTTAATTTATTTAGGCAGCCTGTAATGTACAGATACGAGACATTGTCCTTTTTTCCGCCTCATTTTTAAGATCTTTCGGTGTACTTTGAGAAAGATATGTGATCAGTAGCTACAAGATTCGTAACCAGCCATAGAATTTACCACGGAACACAGAGTGTAATTTAGAGCTAGTGGAGTACATTTTTTTAATTCCTTTCAGTACAAAGGAATTGAAGTGGAAATGAACACATGATTCTAAGTACTATAAGAAATAGAAAAGAAAAATGGTACATACGAAACTAAAAGATAATCGACTGTGGTAGGTAACAATCTAAACTATTATACATTTAATGTAATGAAGTAACATAAAGGAGTAAAAAGTTATTAAAGAAATTATAAAGCAGTTGAAAGCTCCTTTCAATTAACATTTATTCAAAAACTAGCTTTTGCCCGTGGCTTCGGCCCGCGGTAGTGTGGTAAAACGAAATTTTTAATTAATTAAATATTAGATGATGCCCGTGGCTTCGCGCGCGTGGATATCGATTTATTACAAATCTCGCGAGAATCCTGGATTTTTTCGGGAAAAAAGTAGCTTATGTGTTAATTCAGGGTACAGGCTATCTCCATTCCAAATTTCAGCCAAATCGGTTTAATCGGTTGTTGCGTGATTGAGGAACAAACTTCCAAATATCCAAACATATTCACAAACTTTCACATTTATAAGATAATACAATATTAATAAGATGCTTAATTGGATTATTAACACAAATAAGATTCTCGTTCAAATTGTCTGATAGCTATTACTTAAAACCTTTGAATATTGAATCAAGTTATTGAGTCAAACGTTCTCAGTGAATTGAATTATAACTTTCACTTGTTCTTTTAAGAAGGCTTTAAGATTAATTGATTGATAGATTCGATATATAGATATTGATAGATACGATCATAGTCGAGTGGTTTAGACGATATGACTATTCGCACTATTTACTGTATTATGTACTTTTTATTTTTTCAAATGTTTTTTATTAATCACAAACAATCATAATCGAATACGTCTGTCTATCTATCCATCATTCTTGCGAAATTCACTACTGGCCATAGGCCTGCCCTAATTGGCGCCACTCCGACCAGTGCTGGGACCTCAGAATCCAGCGGTTTCACGCTGTCTTCTTAATGACGACTACTAATTTTATTAATGATCACTTGTCTTGTTGGGGGAAATTGTTCGTTGTCTGTAGGAATAATAAGAATTTGAGGTACCTATATCCCGCATTCATATCACAATTAAGACTAATGTTAATTTTTATTTTGGCACTAGGTACTAAGTGCTTTAAGTTTACGAGAAAAAATATGATAATCGTATCTAACAGGTAATGTGGGATCCGTCATTAAAGTTCATCTGCGAACGTGAAGATCAATTACTTGGACTCTTTAATCTTAACAGAGAAAACTTTACGACAATAATTTTAAAGTGTAAATTATCGTGATTGTGTTTATTTGAATTTTTATGTGCTATTCTTTTTTATGTCTGTTTTGTATTCAAATGATACGTTTACCTATTTAGTGGTCGTGTACGCATTGTATGTGAACCTGGATTTTGCATTTTTTTACCTTTGATTGTAACGCAGAGTGTTTTTAATCGCTGGTGAACTTATAACAAATAAATAATAATTATCATACCGTGATAATAATTATAATACCGTGACTTTAAATTACATGAATACAATGAACACAATAAAATAGGGGAGGATTTTAAATGCCTCTGAGACCGTTCCCTCACGTTTACCAAGTTAAATTGAGCCGTACCATGCGGTGTGACTCTGACATATTAATATTCGAGGGTGACATGTTATTATAGTTCAAAAGACCCATTATCGGCAAACCTACGCTCCAGAGAGTCTTCTGAGTTAGTTGTAACGCGATTTAATACTTCGTGCAATATCCCAGGCTGGAAGATATAATTTTTCCTATAGATACTCTAAGTTTATATCCATGTATGACGTATGTATTAAAAATGAATTTGGCAGCGAGATCCTGCCTTAAAAGGGGAGAAGAGGGAAAGGGAAGGATATTAAGGGGCGGGGGAAGATTGTAATTATTAAAGTTTGAGGTGAAAAATCTAAAATACTTGTTTCCGCCCATGGCTTCGCTCATAAAAGAGCTGGTTACACAAAACAAACAAAACAAAATAACAAACATTTAAACCTTAATCATCCCATGGTAACAACCAAGATAAACCACCAAAAATGAATTAAACTGGATTTAAAAAAGTATTTTAAATGCGACGTTAGTCAGGGTCATTATTTGACGCAAATGAAACGCTTCCCTCATTAAAATGTTAAATTGTATTGTTGTATTAATTTTGGAATTCGAATATTAATATTCAAATTGACGTAAACTATTGTATTCAGAAATTCGGTAGTCAGTGACCATTATGGCCACATTTTCAACCTATTTAGAATAATACTGTTATATTCGTAAATTACGTAACTCAATGCAATAAGATTTTCTGTGTAAGTGACATGAGCACGATTTAGACCTCCGTAACAAGGAAGACTATATATAACCAATTAGTTTGCTCTGTTTACATTTTGCTTATAAGACAGGGTTTATTAACTTAAATACATCTTGTTCGCTTATACCTTTTACAGTTTTTCTCAAATTGGGCGATAAATCTCCTTTGTGGTCGCTAAAAATTTCAGATTTAATTCTCTGAATTGGCACGCAATTCTAAATTCAAATATTTTTTTCGAAAGCCGTGTGATATTTTAATTTCAAATTCAGTCATTTATTTTTAGATAGTGTTTTGTTTTTGTGAAATTGTGGTAGTTTTTGGTGCTATGGAAAAAATCAAAATTAGTACAATTTTCGAATATAATTTCCTACGTGGATATACCGCTGCGCCAATAACACGAAACATTAACGACGTGTACAAGCCTAACACCGCTTGCATAAACACGGTCCATTATTAATTCAATCGTTTTAAATCGGGAAATTTTGAGTTGAAGAACGAGCCTCGCGGTTGGCCGGTAACCATTGTTGACAACGACGAATTGAAGGCGATAGTGTAAGCGGATCCAACTCAGTCTACGGCTGAGCTTACTGCGGGCTATGGAGTTAATGTCAAAACAACATTAAAGTACTTAGGTCAAATCGGAAAGATAAAAACGCTAGATAAGTGGGTGCCACACGAACTAAGCGACCAAAGGTAAGATTTGCACGTCAAAGCATGAATCGGCATAGAAACAAGGGAATTCTAAATCGAATTATTACTTACGATGTAAAGTGAATCTTGTACGACAACTGTAAGCGTTTGTCTCAATTGGTGGACCCGGGGTACAGCACCTAATCAGTGCGCTAAAAAAAGATTACTCATAGGAATCTTCCTATGATGGTGACTGTCTAGTGGACCAGTGCCGGACTTGTGCATCACAGCTTCTTACCGAATGGCATAACAGTGACGTCAGATGTCTATTGCCAAGAATTGCAAACAATGATGGAGAAACTCGCAATTCAATAACCAAGACTGGTCAATCGCTCTTCCCCATTGCTGTTCCATGACAACGCGCCAGCTCACACTTTACGACAGACCATCGCAAAACTACAAGAGTTACAGCTGGAAGCTTTCCGTCACCCACCGTACTCATCGGACCTTGCCTCATCCGATTTCTACTTTTTTCAAAATTTAGACAATTTTTTAAGTGGAAAAAAGTTCCACACCCGAGATGCAGTACGAACAAAACTTCTACAGTAAGTGATGAACAAACTGCCATCGAAATGGAAAAATTGTCTAGATCATTTCAGCCAATACTCTGATCGGCTAAAATAAAAAAAAAATAACCAAAAAATTTATATTTTAACATTTTCATATAAATCTCCAATTTCATAGGTAAATACCTAATATTAGGCGGAGATTTCACAAGCAATTTGAGTCGTTAAGACGGTTTAAAAAAGAATAAAGCATTATGTTCTACAAATATTTAGCAGCTCTTAATTAAATTACTGAATTAATTATTAATGGGCAGATAGTGTTGCTTATATAAATAATCTTTTTTCTTATTTTTCACTACAAAGTCTGGAAGGGAATTGATAAAATAAGTTTGAGAACCGTTGTTTTATAACATCCATGTGGCATCATCAATCATCATTAAAAATTTTAGAACCAGTTTGATATGTACTTATAGAACGAATTACGATGCTCAATATTGGGAAGTTACAACTGGTTGAGAAGGAAAGAGGAATATTTTTTAAGTCTTTAATAATGCCACACTATGATCTCATGGTTTATATTGTAAAAAAAATTGGGCTGCCTGTTGTCAATCTAAAACTTATGATAAATCTATATAGTAAACCTATACCTGCCTATTTAATATACCTATACCTATATATTATACCTGTCTATTTAAAACCTATCTACTATACTTTTTATTCTCTAGTCTGGAGTAAAACAAGTACACGGTGGTCATGCTTCTCGCAAAAATGCATTTTCATCGGAACAAGGTATAGCAAAATGTAACGTTTCAACTTCATAGTATGAGAGAAAGTTTTTTAATCCAGCTTGCAAGATTTTACCAATACCCCATACATACTAACAAACTAACAAATAAGGCAAGTTAAACAAAAGCTTGTAATAATACATCAGGCCTTTTGAAATTTTTAATTTCTTGTACCCGTAAGTCACTATATTTTTATTTTGGTAATTGTAATAATATTATAATAATAATTTTATTGATTAAACACGTATATGATATTTATGAATCCTCTTTTCCTTGAGGTAGTCGTAACTGTGTATTGTTAAATCCAAGAACATATAACAAAAATATTACTATAATAGTTGTATTTGCATGTTTGCATTTCCATATAAGCTTATTTAGATTTTAGTAATCTAATGTATTTCTTGTGGTTGTGTATAGTTATCCAATTTATTATTCTGCCAGTTTCTACTAATTTTACCAACTAGCTCGCAGATATTATCTTTGGCTAATGCCACTTAATATTCCGCATTGGATATTTTGATTTCAGGACATATTTTTTAAAAATAAAACTGTGAAAACTCTTAATAATTGTTTGATTAATTATTCTTACCGCGTTTATAGCTTAGGTACACCGTACCTATACATATTATACGCATTACTCACAACTATGCATATAGTTAAGAATATAATTTTCAATACTTATTTAGGTACCTATTTATAAGATATCGTAACAGTACTTTTATGAACCAAAAACATTGGCAAAGTAAAATAATATCATTTTATTAAAACACTGTTGCGTTTTTCCTTTGCCTTTTTGTGACTTCATTTTATGTTATTCTTTTCATCCTATAATAATGTTATACACAGATGTTATATGTTTCTGACGTTGTTAAACTTTATAACAATACACATAATATTATTGTACTTTATACAAAACTTGTCTGATTTCTTTGTTATCTTATTCCTTTATCAGCGAAGTCTTCAAATGTTTGTCATTTGAACATAGCCCCTTTTCAGTTACGTCTTTGGTCGGATTACTTCCCCATGAAACGCTTTAGGCGTTTATATTTCCCTTAAAACCAGATTAGAATGATATAACTTTACACGAAATGCAAAATTTATCTCAAGACAAAATCAAAAGTTTCTCCGACAATTCTGTAGAAATTGTTGTCATTTCTAAGTTTCTAAATGCAAAATCTCTTTTGTTTCAGGAATTCAATTGGCGTAAACTTGGGATGCTATACCATAATAACGACATCTCAACTGGAATAGGAAACAGCCCTTGTTTCTTGACTCTCAGTGCCATCTATACCGTTCTTCAGAAGGAAGGTCCTACTAGCAGTATTCTGAACATTGGCTTCGATGAAACCAATACCACCACTACTAAAATTAGAGAGTTACTGCACAAGCTCTCGTTAAACACCAGAAGTGAGTATAGAAGAAGATTATGGAAAATTGCGAAGTGATTTATTTACTTGTAATCCTTTTTATTTCTCTTAGAATTTAAAGATTTTAACTGTTTTCCAGTTTTATACCAATGTCTGGATTAATACAATTTAAAATCTGTGTTGATTTATCAAATTATATGTCTGTTTAGTTCTGTTTTATTCCAAAATAAATTCAATCGGGAATTATATTAGTCAATTGTAAAGGTTTATCTAAGTTAATTTTTCTCTTATTACACGTTTATTCGTTATTAAATAAAAATGTTACTGATATTATTCTAGCAAATGCTATCCTTTACTTTGCTAGTTAATCCTTTGACAAGTTTCTCGATACATTGGCCGCAACTTTCAAGTAAGTTATAGCGTCGGAGATTTGGTGCCATGTTTGCAGCTTATTCTAAGCTTTGTGTTTGGGATTGCAAGTTTATTTTTGCAAATTAATTATCAAGGTTGGCGGATGGATTCCTTAATTTTAAGAAATTGTTATGCTGGTCGAATAAAAGTTACAATTGGGCCATTAAACACAATAATAGTTTTAAAATAAGGTGAAGATTATAATTAATAGTAAGAAGATAATAATTACCATTTAATAATTAGTAAAATGTTAATGTATCGAATGTGTTTCTTTCGGTAGTGGTCAATTTCGATACCTCATTAAGAACGATTTAAAAAAAGACTGAAAACTAAGACTGCGTAGAATATTTCAATTTATGACTGTTACGAGCAATGAAAGCGCCTGGAGGCATTATTCTGTTTGCGGTATATAGATCATTGCCGAAACCACAAGAAAGTAGAATACCATCAGAAAGTAGAGATCAACGAACAAAATGCGCATATTTTGACGTGAGATTTTTCGATTGAAAATTAGGGTGCTTTTTCGATATTAAGTCAAAATAAGGTGAAAAAAGAAATATTTTAAATCAAAAAAATTATAGTATGTTTGGGACATACGGTAAGGTAAGTTTTCATCAAATTTCGTTTTTTTTTTCGTAAAAAACTGTAAATACAAAAGTTATAGATCTTTTTATTACCTACAACTTTGCCATTTAATTTTTTTTCCATAGGATTTATAGTTTTGCCGGAAATCGATATAAACCGTTTATTACTCTTAAACCCCCCACTTCCTGACCTCAGATCGCTCGTAAATTATTTTTTCTTTCATTTTTGTTATATTCTCTTCCTTTTGCAATAAGTTTCATCCTACTATTATTTTTTTGGTTTCAAAAATTATCGACACTGGTCTAATTTGCTTCCAAGTAACTTAACCGTGAAACTTACATTTTATTTTCTTAAGACGATTTGGTCATTGTGACCGATATTGTTGGTTATTGTGCATAATAATTTCTGCATTCTTGTACTCGTATCGGTCTATACAATAAACATAAACAAAATTTTTAGTCTTAAAAATGTATTTTTTACACGTCGCGTCGGTCATCGAAGGTAAGTATTAGGTAAATTATTAGAGATATGTAAGAATAGGATTGTTATTCGTAGTAATGGGTAGATAGTAATACGTTATAATAACAGGCTATAAAAAATTCAACGTGGTGTTGCAAATAATATGCAGAATAGATGATTTTCCAGGACTTTCCTCGTGTGTTCTGTCCAATCACTAACCAAATCATCCCTAGTAACCGCAAAGCCCGTTTGCACAGCTTACTAGTCAAGTTCACTTTGGCTTTTGTGATTTAGTCACGCGGTAGGTAAAGTTGTCTCATTAGGCTGTACTTCTGTTATATTGGATGTAAGTGCATTTTAAGGGTCCAAATCCTTTACATTTGATTCTATTTTGAATTCTTTCAAACTAAGTTCTTTCATTACGGACATAAGAAATACATAAGATTTTAGACTTAACTCATCGTGGACTGATCATATTTTTACTATAATACGGGTACTCACATGTACAACGCCTACATATACAGGGTGAATTTTTAAAGTATGCGTGAATGGCTAAATTCTAAACTATAAGGAATATCGAAAAATGGTCAAAGGAGTCTCGGGCCCGATTTTGATGAAAACGGCCCAGAGACTCCTTTGAGCATGTTTCGCTATTCGTCGTAGTTTCGGATTGGGCCCTCCACGCACATTTGAAAAATTCACCCTGTATGGTATATCGTGAGTATTCGTATTATCTATAGTAAAAATGAATACACAAGATTGTTATCATCGTTTATGGAATTATTGGCAAAAAAATAATTAAAACTTTAATATTATATTTATGACGGTGCAAGTGAATACGCGCGATACCTATACAGTACACACATACGACTATTGTATAAAAAAGAAAGAAGAAAATGGGGCAAGTATTTTAGTGACGTTAGCTTTGAAAGATGACGACAAAAACTGGTTAGATCTTATGAATGAGCAGGGCACGCGTGCCTCCGAACTTGACGGTTTATTACCATTTACATATAAAGGGAAAATGAAAATATGTTTCGGACAGATTCTTAGCAAGAAAGGTCGTTTATTGGTGGAAACATTTCAACCCTCTTTTTCTCTCGTTGAAGCTAAATTCGCTGAACATCTGTCGGATTTAGTAATGACTAGCTCTGGAATAAGGTTAGCGGGTGGAGTTATGATCTCCTCAGAATTAAATGAATACGAAAATTATGTAGATTGATTGAACTCGATTTCAAGCGAAGGGTACGTCGTATGAATTCGTGTTAACCATCTCGCCCAGCTGTAGATTATGTTTTGGAGAAATAGAGCTTTCGTATACAGACTTGTTTTAGCGAATGTTGGATAAACTTTGGGACAAATTATTGTGCTCTGCTGAATTTCGTTTCATTTCCTTTCTGGAATTATTAATTTCCGTTGCTAACTTGATGTGTAACTAGTTTCATAGATTTAATCGATATTTCTTGTTTTTAAGAGTAAATAGACGATAATTGTTAAAACTAAGTACATAAATGAGCTCATGATGTGCTGTAATGGTAAGTTGTAACGTCGCCAATTGATATAACTGACACCAAAAACCAGGATTCTATATATAATATAATAATGATAACCACGTAGATAAAAATCTTACCAACATGAAGATGTTGTATTCAGTAGGTACCTACAACATTTTGAAGAAAAGACCTTCTCCAAAAAACAATATTCAGAAAGCCAAGTGTAATAACGAATAAGTACAGCAAACTTGAAAAGAACGGAGTCTAAGTCACTCTAAATTAAAATTTCGTTTTGTAACTCGAATATTTCACTGGTTTCATACATTTTGACGACCAGTGTGGCGCAATGGTTACCATGCCGGATCGCCGCGCCTAGGGTCCTAGGTTCGATTCCCAGCGAGGCGGAAATTTGAATGATGAGTTTGAATTTCTGTTCTCGGTCTGAGTGTGAATGTCCTTGTCTTGTGTGTTGTCCATGGCACCCACGACACAGGGAATCCTAGTGTGGGGCTATGAGTGTGAAGCGTTATTTATTATTTATACAGCAGCTTCGGGAATTTGCCGTGGTACTCGAGGTTATTTCATTACTTTGCTGTGATATTTGCTGCAGGTTTTAATTTCATCTTCATATTTGGTATATAGACGACCCTTTAGCTTAGTTGGTTGCGACTCTGCCTGTGGAGAGAGGATTCTGGGTTCGATTTCCGGCCGGGGCAGATATTTGTGTGACAGATAAATATTTGTACTCGGGTCATAGGTGTCACTGTGATGTGTTAAAATTAATGTGTCGTCCATGCCACCCGCGATACAGGTCGATCCTATGCGGGATGAGTATGTAAGCATTTATGTAGGTACTATATGAAAGCATGTTTTTTCCAGTAAAAATAAAGAACTGAGATTTTCAAATCGTTTTTTTATTCAAATTGTTAAAACAGCTACCTCGGCATTTCTTGCAAACATCTTTGGCACCAGTCCAGTATACTTTTTACAATAGCCTTCACTTAACAGATATAAAAGTATCTACATCATAAAAAATGCTTTCGTTTATAAAATTTTAAAAATTTATTTGGGTACATGATGCATTCAAACTTGTCAAAACGAGATAAAAGGATAGCTTCGAAACGTTTAATTAAGATACCCTTGCCAATTTTTGTGAATAAGTTTGCAAGTGTCACTTTAAAGACAATTATCTGCGAGAACGTTGGTATTAACGGCCGCACCGGAATGCGCCTTACTTAGCGCGTTAGGCCACATATGGCCAACAGAATTAAAATCCCTGATGTCTAAGAAACCGACATTATGGCGGCCCCTTTTAGCTTACACTTTTGGCCACACTTGGATATTATCATATCGCACCTTCAGTGGAAAAAAGGCATAAGATGAAAATGGTAATTTTACAGGAGAGCAAAAAAACTGTTAAAATATCAGTAAATAGTCAAAGGAATTTATAATACAATTTCTTGCGCAAAACCGTCAAGATTAATGATAAAAATTTGAAAAAAATTGAGCATAATATGCAGCTTTTGTCCCTCTTTCAAATCATATTAATAACAAAAATTCAACGTGGAAAAAAACATAAATCGTCTTTTATGCTTTTTTCCACTGAGGGTGCGATATCTAACGCGTTAATTAACATGTTAGGACGCAGTTATCGACTTTTGTGCACCACATTATTGTTAAGAATTTCTCTTTGTATGTAATTTTAGTGTTCAAATTGTGTATTGTAATTGTCCCTGACATAAGAGAGATACATCTTGAAAATGCACGAGTACCGTCAAATGATGTTGTGGCACGAGGGAGATACTTCAAATTTCTAGCGCCGGGGCTGTTGCATATTTATTGATTTATGCATCACGTTTCCATATTGTGAAGGTTCTTCGCTCAGTGGTTGGCTTCTGTGTGAACCCTGATATTATGATCCCAGAAACATAAATGTGAAAATAGGAACCAAGTTCAGTATCATGATACTCATATTGTGTGGTTGTTAACATCGAGGGGAAAAGAATGTAGGTAGATCTAATTGGTTGATATTTATCTTAAACGTCTTTTACCTCTTATGTTAATTCTGTTTTGGAAATATTTAATAATTAACTTCCTAACACTACAACAACACAACTACTAAATCTTTACTATTATAAAATACTACTATACAATAACGCACCATAGCTTGGAAACTATAATTCCTATCAAAATGAATGTTGGAACAGATTTGTAGGTTATCAATAAATGATTTACTCATTGACCATCTTGTTCTAGCCTAGCTTCTATCGTTTTTCTAAAAATTAAGTAAATCTGTAAAATGGGACACGTTTCAAGGGGGAGGGGAGGGGGGATGCAGACGGGTGAGGGAGGAGGAGACTTGTTTTTTAATGTACTCACAATTTATAGGTGCAACTATAAATTATGCCGTTTCATCTATACATTGAAATCTAGAATGAATGGACTAGTCATCGGTCATTATATATTACGTATACAATACAATACAATACAATATTCTTTATTTTGCACACAAAAAGTACATAAAAAATTACAATTTTAGTATTATTAGACACAATAGGCGGTCTTATCGCTGTAATAGCGATACGTATATTATAGGCACATATTTATTTCTTTATATATTCGCTCATAGCCCTGTGGCTTGCGTCGATCTTAAATGATCGACAAAGTTAAGCAACAGCGCGTGCGGTCGGTAGTTGGATGGTTGACCGCTAGTGGCAAAAAATTCTTGAGCGTTTCCGTGCTTCGGAGGGCACGTAAAGCCGTCGGTCCCGGTTGTTATTATATGATATCAGTCGTTAAGCCATGTCGGAGGCCCACGGGCGGTTTGAAAACTTCCGACACTCGGGTTGGTCATTAACCCCTCCACCAATCCGCACTGGAGCAGCGTGGTGGAGTATGCTCTAGGCCTCTTCAAGAGGAGAGACCCGTGTCAAGTAGTGGGCCATTAATGGGTTGAAGCTAGGCACATATTATAGGCGACAGGGTCTCCAATTTATGTAATAACATAATGTATTTTGTTACAGTCGTGGTGTTGTGTGCCAACCCTAACACGGTGAGAGAAATAATGTTAGCGGCAGATGACCTCAACATGGTGTCTTCGGGAGAGTACGTGTTTTTCAACATTGAACTGTTTTCTAAGTAAGTTTACAGTTCAAATTTGTTTTTTTCTTTGTGAGCAGCACTGGCAATTCAGATAGCTTGACATTCAGCTCATTATGGACCACTACTGAGCACGGGTCTCTTCTTAAGGAGACCTACAGCATTCTTAACCACGCCGCCCCACCTCTCTGAGAAGGTCTCGTGCTTACTTCACACTTCCACAGTGCTGCCCCAATATTGATAAGTGTACTAACATAAGTGAGATAAGACACTAATAATTATCTAGTATAACAACACATACATAACACATACATTGATACATAGTAACATAACTGTGACTGCCATGGATTGAACTCAGAACCCTATTAACTCAGCTGTACTTTTTACATTACAACCTTACGGAGCTGGAAAGTAAATATAACCCTTTGTTCTCCAGCTTAGCGTCAGCATCCTCCAAGGAGCCGTGGAAAGTCGAAGGTGACACCGATGAAAGGAATGAGAAAGCGAGACGTGCGTATAGTGCTGTCCTTACCGTAACCAGCCCGGCGCCTGAGAAGAAGGAATACATAAAGTTTTCTGATGAGGTTCATAAAATTTTGTAATATTAATATGCCTCTACTACCACTCGTAGAAATTCTTCGGCAATGATACAAGGAGATATGGTAGTTCTAAACCTTTGAACCTGTTTTTTAAGGTCTTTCGTCCATCTCAGGCTCCCTCACACCCGAGGGAGAATTGGAGAATTTATCCCTTGCTGTACACCGTGCTGTGCATCATTCAAATCTTTGGCTCCTTTTAAATCAAACCCAAGACCTTGTGAACGGCAGTCCGGCATGGAAACCATTGTACCATAGTAGTCAAATTAAAAGCCTTCACAACTCTTAGCAGAAATCTCACCTAACTCATCCTTTGGATCCAATGGGAATAGATTTATCAGCCAATTAAATGTCTTAAAGAAAAGTACTAATTATTTAATTATAAACTCTATAATCCAAATACATTTATTTTATTTATCAAAGGTCAACATAATTTACATTGTTATTACAATATTTGTTGACCATAGGTGCCATTACAATTATAAGCGAAGACTGCATGCATAAAAGTAAGCGGTAATATTATACACTTTAAAATTATAAAATAAAGAAAAAACAGTCACAAAAAAGAGCATTATAAAATAATCAGATACAACGTACTAATCATAATTACAATATATTAAAATATGTTTAGCCGTTTTGGCGTGATTTTGTTACAAATTGAAATGTTTGCATTTATAATATTATCAAATATAGAAGGATAAATAATGTTATGGACATCGAATGTTATTGAAAGTAGAACATCAGTCACAGTAGGCCAGTGCTATTTCAAAATATGACCAACAATATTTTATGTTATTGCCAGTTCGAACTAGAATTGCTACTGTATTTTATTTTACCATACATTTGTACAGAAAACATTTCGTGGCTGGGAACTGTTACTGGCAATAAATATTTTAGAAGGCTTTCATTTAAAAATGGAAATTACGAATCTATAATACTATCTATAATGCTTATACCCTGTGTACTAATCTATTAGGTACATTTTTTGTTTAATTCCTTTGCACTTTGGGTTAATTCTAGCTTACTATAGACAACATCGAGCACATAACCAAATAGACAACTTGGTATACATATTAAAAAAGATCTTAATACTTACAAAAAAAAAGATAATAAAATCTTTGTATCCTAGGTCAAGGAGTTAGCCGCTACGAAATACAACTACACATTCGGCAAGGGAGAGATGGTTTCGACCTTCGTAGCAGCGTTCTACGACGCTGTGTTACTCTACGCGCTCGCTCTAAACGACACATTGCGACAGTCCGACAATCCAAGGGGACAACTAGATGGCTCAGCTGTTATCAAGAACATGTGGAATAGGACTTTTCAAGGTTTGTAGCAACTTTATTATTTGACCTGCACTTCACTACTATATTATAACTACTACAGCGAAGGGAACTCATATGTGGAACGCCTTAACCGATTCGTTGCTGATGGCACTACGGCGTGTCATCAATTTTTAACTTGTGGCTTATGACACGATAGGCGTGTCATTTTTTCATCGATTGTAACACCCTCAAATTAAGTTTTAGAAGGGTCTGTCTAGAACAAACCTATCAAGATTTTCCACGTAGACCAAGCCAAATTTTGTTATCTTAGTCATAGAAAATTTGTTCAAAGCCATGACGAAAAATTTTTGAAAATGGACGCTGCAACGAATTGGTTAATGTAGTTTTGTTGTATGCTCCTGTTGCGGGTGTTATGACATCAAGTAAAGCGCCACAAGTTGAAGACATTAATTAATCTGTCACAAATGTCTACCCCAGAAATAAATCCCGGGATCCCTTGCTCGCTAAGTAGGGTTACCGACAACGTTGTATATAGTCAAGTTTAAGGGTTCTGCTGTCTTTGCATTATCTTTCAGAATCAAAGGATTTCGTACTAAAAAGTCATAAAGCTTATTTGAATAAGATTATTACGTACCTACTAGGAAATCACCCTCGCTACGCTTCGGGAAAAATAGTAAAAAAAAAAAATATAATATAGCCTATGTCACCCGGGGATAGTATAGCTTCCCAACAGTGAAAGAATTTTTCAAATCGGTTCGGTATTTTCGGAGCCTATTCAATGCAAACAAACAATCAAATCTTTCCTCTTTATAATATTAGTATAGATAATTGCTAGCCAGAGAAAATAATACATTGATCTCAGTAGAAACATTTTAACTGAGCTACTTTTTGTAAAACATGTTACGTCTAATTAATACTTGTTTTAAATTAATTTGAAATTAGCAGTCAAGTTAAACATCATATGCAAAGTTTGTATTGGTAGTTGTAAAATGTGTAGGTATTATGTGTAATGTAAAAAAATACTATTGAAAAGAGAATTTTCAGTAAAAGGTTGCCTCATTTTTCACCATCTAAAAGGTTCAATTTCGGATAATACGGATCAAAAGAACCAGTTCTAGTTGTCAAGTCAGCTAAGTAATCGCGTTAGCTGACCGTAAATCAAAGGTTAAATTGAACAGTCCCTTTTTTCCCCGACTGCCAAAGAAAGGGTATGTTTTCAGCGCGTATCTTGTATGTATGCGTGTAATATTTTTTTATTACGTCGTATCTTCCAAATCATTGAACCAATTTAAATATATAATTAAGACATCGTTAGATTTGTCTTGATAACCCAAGTGTTGTTAGACAAGTGAAATGAAAAAAAACAAACAAATATGGTGGCTAGGAGATGACATTGAAGTATAAAATATAAAAAATAAAAATAAATCTAATAATACAATATGGGCTTCAAATTAAAGAGTTCATCATATGGATTTCAGAAAGGTGACATGATAGTTTTTTTGATAGCAGGCGGGTTTTTTTTAATTTATGCTATTATTCTTTACAAAAATTAAAATATATTACTAGGGTTGTAAGATTGTGATAATCAATATTCCAGAAATATAAGTATGATTTAATTAATTAACTAAGTTCTTAATGAAAGTAAATCAAGGTAACAATGACATACCAGTCCAGTTACTTTACCACTTACTTAGCAATAATGGGGTTCCGTTTTGAGCTCCTACTTATTAAATATTTGGACGGCAGTTAAATGTAAGTTTGGTTAAAGCTATTTTATAGCAATTAGTTTTAAGAAATTTTATTATTGTTACTAGCTTTTGCCCGTGGCTTCGCTCGCGGTAGTGATCGATTTTTTACAAATTCCGCGGGAACCCTGAACTTTTCCGGGATGAAAAGTAGCCTATGTGTTAATCCAGGGTATAAGGCTATCTCCATTGCAAATTTCAGCCAAATCAGTTAAGTAGTTGTGGCGTGATTCAGGAACAAACATACAAACATCTTGACAAACTTTCACATTTATAATATTAATAATTAATAGGATAGGATAGGATTGCGGAGACTTAACGACGATTATACGATATTAACGATTTTTGTATTTAATACACGCGTTTCGACCCAGTAGAAGTTACATAAGTATTAGAACTCTTGTGAACTGCAAGACATACTTTATCATTGTATGAACTTGTATGATTTATTGATGACCCCTGTGATCCACTTACCAGTAGATGGCTCGTTTGCATTTCAATTTTTTTATGGAAATAGCCGGCAAACGAGCTGACGATCCACCTGATGGTAAGTGGCTATCGTCGCCCATGGACATCAGCAACATCGAAGGCATCATTGATGCGTTGCTAGCCAAGAAACAGAGAAGAGAAAGAAAGAAAGAGAAAGACAGACCTTCAAGTGAAGATGTAGTCAACACTGACTAATAAAAAAATATAAAACTATAGTTCTTAACGAAAGCATTCTACGCTAACTTGGTAACTTGAATCGGGTAAGTTTCTTCATTATCCGTTCCAGGTTCAGATTACTTTCAAACTTGTTGGAAATCGGTTAATATTCTAGTTAATTAATATTTTCTTATCATAGTTCTCGACATTTAATTGGAATAAAATAATAATATTATCTTTATTAAAATTCTGCCCTTCTAGGGGCAATTTCTAATTTAGGGCGTTAAGGGCTAAAATAAACTATACCAGGCCAGTAACAGTTCAGCTATTTTTTAGTCAGGTAATAGATATAATTATAGGTTAGCCGATTGATATTTTGAAAATTTATAGATAAAAAGTATCTAGCTTACCCCATAAAATTTTCTTGTTTTAAATGTACTAAAAGTTTTCTTGTAATAAAAGAAATATTGCCACTTTCTAACAAACTGGTTTAATCGAAGTATACTAGATCCAAATATAAAATTTTGAATTAAAGCGGATCGCGCACTAGACAAGAAACACAGTCAAAGGGTAAAAAGAAAGTCGGTTGAAGGTGCCCAGTGTCCACAGGTCTGACGGTATGACGTTTACCATGACGTCACAATGAACGCCTTCGCAAAGAAAGGAGCAAAGTCGCATCTTGACATTGCTCGTTCCTAACAATCAGGCGCTTGCACTAAAATCTTATAATTCTGTTATTGGATTTTAATCTTTGTCCAAAAGTTTATATTCAAAAATGACTTGGCGAGTTTATTTTTTTATTATGTTAAACGAGTGTAGATACGCATCTTTATTCTTTAGTTAAGTATTAAGTATGTTAATTAGTATCAATAAGTTATGTGTTTATACCTACATAGGAGAGATATATAAATATTTCTTTCTTTCTTTTAAATAAGATGTTGGTTGTAGGAATCACGGGCGAGGTGATAATCGACGGCAATGGCGACCGAGTGGCCTCGTACTCTCTTCTGGACATGAACCCGAAGACCAGCAAGTTTCAGGTCAGTGAGCTATGAAGTGCACCTTCTATCCAGGTTGAGGAGAAAATTAGCGCCGTATACAAAATGTCACATTTTTACCTTTACAGCTGCATAAGAAGGTGCGTTACTAGTTTTTACGCAGGCTGTTTAATATACTCATTTTTAGATGAGTTTAATTTGCTAAACAATTTTGGCACTACTTTTATTGAAATTTTCTACATCAGTAAACTGTCTTATATTTCTAATGGCATAAACTGATCTACTTAGCTTACTCGCGAGAGCCGTTATAATGGGTTTGTAGTTTAGAATCTAAGGTGACACCCAAGAAAACCGTGGATTTTTCCATAGTTATTTCATTATTTAATTTGAGGCTTTTACTAACATCCCGTACATTAAGCAGCGAAAATTCTAAACAGTTAGATTTTTTAGCAATATTTAATAAAAAACCATGACTCAAGAACAACTTTTAACAAAGTGATACATACATACATACATACATTACAAAAATATTATTTCTATAAAATCCAAGGCAGTGGGTTGCGATGACATTAGCAGGTTAATGATTTTTAATATTGTCGACATCCTTGTTCCTGCTATTGCCGATATTGTTAATTTCTCCTTAACGTCTGGGCAGTACCCTGCTATTTGGAAGAAGGCTTTTGTATATCCCCTCCCTAAAATATCCAACCCTGTTCTTCCCAATCAATATCGCCCGATTTCTATTCTCCCATTCCTGTCTAAAGTTCTGGAAGCCTGTGTACACAAGCAAGTCACCTCTCATATAATGAAATATAACCTACTGAGTATATTCCAGTCTGGGTTTCGTTCTGGTCACAGCACCACCACAGCATTGGTTAAAGTCACTGATGACATCAGACATGGGATGGATGATAGAATGCTTTCGGTGGTGGTGCTTGTTGATTTTTCTAACGCTTTTAACACAGTCGACCACGATATCCTACTTGCCATCCTTTCCCACTTACAATTTGCTCCTACCGCCTTGGATTGGTTCTCTTCATATCTTCGTGGCCGTCAGCAGTCCGTTCGTATGGGGCAGTTAGCCTCTGAATGGTCTACGCTTAAAGCTGGCGTGCCACAAGGCGGTATTCTTTCTCCGTTAATATTTTCGCTGTTTATAAACTCCATCACATCTGTTCTCGACTGTTCGTACCATCTGTATGCCGACGATCTTCAACTCTATGCTCAGGCTGACGTCAATAATCTCAAAAGTGCTGTTAATGTCATCAACTCCAATTTAGCTAAATTGCATGACTGGTCTGTGCGTCATGGCATTTTGGTGAATCCAATGAAGTGCCATGCTATACTCATTGGTAGCTCTAAATTATTATCTCGGATTGACCAAGAATCTCTTCCACCTGTCTACTTCAATGGTAAATTAATACAGTTTTGCAATTCGGTGAAAAATCTTGGGCTTCACATTGACAGCTCTTTGAGATGGAATGTTCAGATCGTCGAAACATGCCGTAAAGTTAATGCTTCGTTGCGCTCCCTTTATCGTCTCAAAAATTTTCTACCTACTAAAACTAAATTGATGTTAATCAACACCCTTGTATTGCCCATAATTGACTATGGTGATGTCTGCTACCCAGACCTGACCGAAGAACTTCTGAACAAACTAGAGCGCCTCCTCAATAGCTGTATCCGTTTTATCTTCGGCCTTAAAAAATATGATCACATCTCCCGTTTTCGCCAACAACTTAAATGGCTCACCATTCGACAGAGGCGTACTTCTAGAATCCTCCTATTATTGTTTTCCATCTTAAATGATCCTAATTCTCCTCAGTATCTTAAGGATAATTTCCAGTATCGCTCCGACACTCATGATAGAACGCTTCGGTCGTGTGCTAATCTTAGTCTTGATATTCCCCCGCATACTAGCGGCTTCTTCCATTATTCATTCACAGTGCAGGCAACACTACTCTGGAACTCCTTGCCCGCCGAGTTGAGACATGCTCCTAGCAGGTTCTCCTTTAAGCATCGCTTGCGTGAACATCTGTTACATTCAGTTTCTGATTAATGTCACTTCTATTTTTTTTTTATTTTTTTTTTATTACTATTTTTTAGTGTTACTTTTTTCTTCAGCATACTGTGCAAAAATTCCCTATACTTATATATGTATATGTATTCCCTAAATATTTATATATTATATATTTATATATTATTTATTATATATTTATGTTATTATTGGTATTTATGTATGTCCGTGTATTTGTATGTATTCTTGTTATGTAGTATATCTATATCTCATGTTAGCACCTGCCATCAGCTATTTCCACATCCACCCAGGGTTGACTGGTGGACAATGCCATTAGGCATTAAGTTTGCCCTTTGTTTCTTCTTTTTAAGAGGTGACATAAACATGTAAATAAATAAATAATAAATAATACATACATGTACATACATACATACATACATATATAAAAGCACGCCTCTTTCCCGTAGAGGTAGGCAGAGACCACTTCTTTCCACTTGCTACGATCCTCACATACTTGTTTCGCTTCGTCCACTTTCATTATTCTCTTCATACATACAAAGTGATAGTCTCATAAATGTCACAAGAATTGAACCCGGACTCTTCGATCTCCGAGCAACTGAGCTATAAGCTCGTATAATTTATTAGAGTTATAGTTTATTTATAGAACTTTACGACGTACCTTGTCTTATATGTATGTATCTAACACGGAATTACTTAGCTATCACGAGAAAATTGTTATTTTTATGCATTACTTATACCAGGAAACTACGAGTATCAATAAGTTCACTGAGCAGTCGAGATTGTTATTCACAGACAGAAAGGGAAAAGTTTCGTCTTTGATCCACTCTGATTAGCTTCTTATGTCCTTGCTCTCCTTATTCCTTATCTTACAAATTACAATGTTATTCATGTAGACAGGATGGAAGTGCTAACTTGACTATTTGTATACTTATTGGTAGATTGGAGTAGTGCTGTATAATTTTAGTAGACGCTTTCTAGTCTATAGTACACAGTTGGGTAATGATACAGTTTGCAAACTAACTCAAGCTTATGTTTTTCTTTGTTGTGTCTAATAAGCTGCTTGTGAAGTTTTTTTTCTCAGAAAGGCTGACAACAGTGACAACTAGTATTTTGTTTTGCCATATCAAAATATATTACCCATACATTTTTAAGGAAAAATATGAAAGCTTAAAATTGTAACCCCATTAACTTTGACAATCACGAATAATTTCACGGTGCAACAAACAATTGTTAAATACTATTGTCACCGATATTGTTACCGCTAAAGTTAACTTTGACGGAAACTATAGCAAAGCCTGTGGTGCAATCCACCCTTAGTGGTTAAGGAATAAGTACAATACTGTCCGTATTGTGTGCGCATTTCTAGTACCTATATGCATTTCTTCTGTTATTATATAATGCTATTTCTTTGAAGTCGGTTATTATAGTCACACACACGACATACACACACACACACACACACACACACACACACACACACACACACGATCGCACAGACACACATTTTTCATAATAATTTAAGTTGAAGATTACTTATTAATCTGAGTTATGTATAAATTTTCTACGGAAGAGCGGGACATCCTGGCACAGGTAAACTTCTTACTTAAAAGGATGTCCCAACAACGGAACAATGTAATATTATAACTCATTTTTTCCAATAAATCATTTCATTTTCATTTTTCACTATGGAAAAATTTTGATTATGGTATATTAAGTGCTTTCAAGACCTCATAGCCGGTTTATCTCACTCCTGAGTTTGATGGGCGACTGACGATGGATAGGTACCATCTCATCAAAAACATATAAAATGTGAAATTAGAGCCATGTTAAAAAAAGAATTGAGATCTAAATGGGTGCCAAGTTCTGTGTAGAGAAGCCTAAAATTTTAGTCACAAGAATCAAGAACATGTAATTCAAGCTCTACATTTGACTTGGTCTCAATAAAATTAACCAAGAAATATTAAATATAAACTTATTCTGGAGTTGATTAATGTAGCAATGAAAAGAGAGAAATGGGTAACTGTAATAAATAAAGTGAAAAAGTGAAATGGCATATACCTAGTCTACCTCCTCGAATTCTTTTTGAAGTTTAACTTAAATGTTTCTTGCAAACGTTTTAAGTCATTTACACCCTGTCAGGGATTCAACTGAAATTCCTTTCTACCTGTTACTAGAAAAGGTCTCTTTGTAGTTGAAAACTTTGTAGCTGAAAACTAGTGAGTAAAAACTCTTCAAAGGGAAATGTTAAAGGAGGTTCTAAGCTGTCAGCTCTGTATGTGTCCACTAGGAGCAAAAGTTTTATAGATTTGCCGATTTCCCCTTATGATCATGGATTATTCACACTGCGTGCAATTTCCTGCTTAGTGTTCCTACCACCATTTTGTTGGTGCAGTATTTTATGAAGAAAGCCATAGAAGATTAATAAAATAGACTTTTAATCTAAAAGAATATTAAAACTCCAAGTACTATTACTGGATTTTTTTTTAGTTTCAATTTATTTAAATACTAGCTGACTTTACCCACTTTGCAGGGCGACAAACATTTTTAATTCTGATAAAGTTTAATCACAATTAAATATTGCCTATGTTACTCAGGAATAACGTAGCTTTCTATTGGTGGAAGAATTTCGGAAATCCGTCCAGTAGTTTTTAGTATATTCGTTACAAACATACAAAAATACAAATCTTTTCTCTTTATAATATTAGTATAGATATATCTATTTTAATGTATTCTTATAGGTAAGCATTTATTTAACTTGCTTTGTTCGTTAGTTTGTTAGCATGTAATATGTAAGGGTTTAATCTTGCAAGCTGAATTCCAACTACATCTTCTCATCCTAAGGAGCATATTTCTTTGGTTACGATAACATTCTATTTTTATGATAATGGTAACCCGATACTACGCTTAGGATTGGCTTCAGACGAGGAAACTTCTCGACGGATACATTTCAGATATGAGATTTTATATAGCTCGTATTAAGCTTCATAATTACCTATCTGTCACCCTCAAGGATGAAATGGTGCCATATCAGAAATCTGTCAAAATTTTGTTAGGTTTAATAATAATATCCGGATTGACCGAGCTTAGCTCGGTTTAGTATTGCTTAACAACGCCATCTTTAGTGTAGCTACTCGTCAATAGATGTCAGGAAGAGTCTATTGTAGCCGTTTTTCATTGCCTAAAAACACGGATAAAACGACATTTTTTAAAAATGAATCCTAGCTAGGTCGATTTATTGCCCCCGAAACCCCCTGCATACTAAATTTCATGAAAATCGTTGGAGCCGTTTCCGAGATTCAGAAAATATATATATATAGGACAGGGCTCTGTGGAGGTACTCATTCGTATGTTCAGATCATCTGAGTTCAGTACTATGAACATAGATCTCTCTCTGTGGGCGTACTTATGTGTCAGGATTACCAGGATACTAAATAAAACCCATAATTCGACAGGCACAAGGATACTATCCGTTTATTGCCTGATAACACCCGATTTTATCAATTCAACGTTATTTAGTTGTTTACTTTGATTCGCGATACTCTCAATCTGTCTGTCTTCTTGACAGTTCCCTTTTTCTTAATTTCATAGATTAATACGAACTTATTTTAGACCGCACCGATACGGCCATACTGACAAGACACACGTCCTCGTGTGTGAATCGTACTAAATCGCGTCATATTTAACAAACGTAACATAAACAAGGATCTCCAAGAGCAATTACGAATTTGGAATAATTATCCTGAGCCACGTACCATAGTCGTTAACTTCAATTATCAAAAACAATAACAAACATTCTCAATGATCTCGAGTAAGTCCTTCAATCTCCCCGGCTTTCAAAGCCAACCAGCAATCTCCGTTGCTACCATACACATATCATACCAGAGCAAAACACGAATCGCACTTCGATCGTAATTGCCACTGGCGCTACAAAGTTACTGACTCGAGTTCCCATCTTACCTTATTCATCAGCAAAATCATTATTAATATCAACATCGACTGGTACATGACCTACAGGCATTCTCATAAACTTTCCTTTACTTTACTGCCAAAGGTTTTAGTTGCCCGAAATCCCGCAAAAATAGCATCAGTTCATTTTTTAGCATTACCACTGCTTCGCAATGTGTTCTCGTTATGGAGAAGAAGCAGCGCAAGAAACTCCATAACAACACTTTCTTTGTTACGGAACTACCAAATTATTATTTGCACGATTTTAAAGTCTTTACGTCTCGCGTCGATCGTTTGGTACGTCGCGGCGTCGTCACCGAATCTAAGAATCTCGTCCGTTTCTCTCACTGTTGCGGCCATCGCTGACGACTCACACGTCCTCGTGTGATCATTCTGTAAAGACAAAATCAGCACAGTATTTCGTTCGGCTATTCTGACTTCATGAAGTGAGGGAAGTGTATGTGTGTGTATGTTTTGTGTGTGCTCGTAATCCCCGATAAAATTTCACAACTCCCTTATCAACTATATTCAATAAACTCAATCATTCCTCAATAAATTTACGGAAGGGCGTTTAGCCCTCTCGTCTCCGTATATACTGCTCAACTTTCGTTTTAAAGATAAGCCACAATTAACATAACGTCAAATTATAACATCAAAATCACCTTCAAGATATTTTAAATCGCTCTTATTAACCAGAATTAAGATACTTTTTGTTATTGTCTAACCAGTATTTACACAATTTAAGCAATATCCAACCTAGATTTGTACACTTAATGTCACAAAATGGCTGAAGGTTGATCATCATCATCTAATTATTTTTAAATCAACAAATTAATCATTTTGCTTGGTACACTTATATCACTGATCTCTCTTAAATCCACATACGCCTCACTCGAGCGTGCTCACACGGGACACGCCTTTTTTTTGCGTTCCCAACCCAGTGTCACTAAGCATTGTGTTGGCCCAACTGCCTCAACACCATCATGCGAAATACTGCATTGATCTCTACTTTAACAGTTTGACCTTCAGACAATTTAAACAGTCACGGCTGTTACAGATAAAGAGCCCTTATTAAGCCAAGCTTAATACGAAGTCAACTAAGCATACTGGTTAAACAATTTATCTCATAACATAACAAGTTAGAACCCTACATTTGACTGATTAGTCCGCAGCGTGGTTTATTAATTCATCGTTAAATTTCAATTCAATCAACAAATAATCATCAGCACCACATCAATTAATCAATTTACTTTTGCATTAATAAAAAGAAAGATATAAAGCTTGACGTCGTATCAACAACTCATCTCGTCATCATACCAACAAATCCTGTTTCAACATTTTACCCTTTTTAGAATTTAAGAAACGGCACCGGTCATTAGCGAGAAAGTAAGAAACACAATGATTTGAAATGTATTTTTGAATTTAGGATCCAATCTGATTTTACTGCATTCATTATATCTTATCACATTTAATCTAACGCTAATTTAATCATATCCGAATTTTATTTGTAGTACGAATCAAACATAACATTCAAATTCAACTCTTTTAAAGTGAGTAAGTCTGTAAGAGAGTGGTCTGTAGTCAACACGACAGGAGAATGACATTTCATTTATTTTTCATCATATTTGTCGTCAGTTGTCACTTCGACAGATTTTAATACTTACGTCAAAACATGTGACATATCAAATCATAGGGATGGCAATTTTATAATAACCCAATCCCTGTCATAATGTTACTATTTAAATATGCAGTTACTGTTGCTCATCAATTGAAGATATTAAGTTATCATTCAGTCTACTTTGCAACAATCTGCAATCATATACGCGATCATTGAAGTTCGCAGTAAAAGCGCTAAAGAGTTTCAACTACGTAGGAAACGCCAATGTTATATTCAAGGATTTTACATGCCCATCTTAACACGTATGAAAAACAGAATGTAGTAATATAATGTAATGATAAGATTCATATGCTAGAGTGACCACTTGGTTATATTACTTGACTCAGCGGCACGGGTAGGTTAGTCGTTCTGATGCACTATATTATTTTACGTATAGTAAACCAGGAGATTACTTCATTTAGTACAATATACAATTGCATCTTTACCAACCCTATCATAATTATCTTAAGTTTTTGAGTATGGGTTCTCTAAAGGTAAATGAAATGTTAACGATTGAAAGCTTTATGCCTATTAAGCCATGTAATTAGCGCGAAACACAGCGCTCACAACAGCAGCGCCGGTAGGTGCATCAACAATCCGTTGCAATTTGGAAGAAACCAGCCCCGGTCCACACTCGCAGCAAATAAATACACAGATTCAAATCTCGCCGTTTTTCTTTAGCTGAAAAATTTAAGATAGGTTACTTTCAGTTGCATGATATCAAACATCATATTCACTGTGGCTACTCATCTTGCATTCCTTTTGTGAAAAACCTGAAACCAAATTCTCATTTCCATTTATTTCTCGGATTTTTAAATAAAGCCCAACTTTGTATTACACTCCATGATCTCATCATCTCCTTTATATGTTTGATTGATTTTATATCGCATCCCTTTGTAAAATTTTCCTTCTAGCTTATTTCAAATGTCATTTAAACTGTATTATTCTTCATTTATTTCCTGAAATTTACTTCTCCAATTCTCATGAAAATTATCTCACCATCTGGGTTTTTTATCCCACTTCTGATATAGGACAGGGCTCTGTGGAGGTACTCATTCGTATGTTCAGATCATCTGAGTTCAGTACTATGAACATAGATCTCTCTCTGTGGGCGTACTTATGTGTCAGGATTACCAGGATACTAAATAAAACCCATAATTCGACAGGCACAAGGATACTATCCGTTTATTGCCTGATAACACCCGATTTTATCAATTCAACGTTATTTAGTTGTTTACTTTGATTCGCGATACTCTCAATCTGTCTGTCTTCTTGACAGTTCCCTTTTTCTTAATTTCATAGATTAATACGAACTTATTTTAGACCGCACCGATATATACAAGAATTGCTCATTTAAAGGTATTAGATGTATTTCTTTCTTTTTAACTTTTCCTTCTTCTTGGCTGGCAATGCATAGGAGGTGTCGGTGTTGCAGAGATCTAGTTGAATCTAACTCAACTTTGGAGTTGCTTGTCTTGTAACAGAATGTATTGAAACACTCCTTTTCAAGATTCTTGTGTAAATAACTTCTCGACGCGTGTAATAAATTGGAACAAACGGTCAAACGACTCAAAGAGTTTCTTTCAAAGAATCCTGTCCATAGGTGTAGATTTATCACGTTTGTGGTTTTACGTTGTAAAAGTTTCATATATTTCTAGGTTTTTCTTGTTTTTCTTTCTCATTTAGGGTTTCATTTCAGAAACAGCTGAACCAATTTTTATGCGGATTTTTAGTGTTGGACATATCTAGTGTTATATTTAAATCGGTTCGCAATTATAAATAAGAACTAACGTCCCAACTCAGAGTCACTAACGGTTACTTAAATCGCTCCTTACTTAGAGAATTTATATTATTATGGTGGTTCTGTACTAAGGAGCGATTAAAGTAACCGTTAGTGACTCTGAGTTGGGGCATATGTCAATTAAGAGAGTCGTATCTAGGAAAATATAATATCGACGCTTGAAAGGAAAAAATTACTAAGCGACATTGAGCTAACAATTGTATTTTTTTCCTTTCAAGCGTCGTTATATTATTTCGAGTATGGGACTATACTACTAATATATATATATACTATACTATATACTATACTAAACTGTATACTATACTAAACTATATATGGATATATACTACTAAGCATAGCGAGAGTGGTTAAACACTAGTTTAATATTATAAAACAACAATAATTTATGTAGAAGTGATGTCGTATATTCAACAAAGGGAGATGAAAACTTCCTATTTATCTGGAAAACTAGAAGAATCGTTTATAATACCGCGACGACCATCGATATTCTATTAACTTTGGTATTGCTTCGGAATGAAGAACTTATTGAAAGTTCCCTTTTCACGATTTGCGGCCGAATGACTTTCGTGGGACCTCCTATTTAATTGTTTTTTTGCGTAATCGGCTTTGCGCCTACCGTCCTCTGATATAATTGAAAACA
The DNA here is from genome assembly GCA_963932265.1 of Thymelicus lineola. Taxonomy (NCBI): domain Eukaryota; kingdom Metazoa; phylum Arthropoda; class Insecta; order Lepidoptera; family Hesperiidae; genus Thymelicus; species Thymelicus lineola. The sequence continues at coordinate 10,027,366 of OZ010701.1, forward strand.
TATATAATCTACATCTATGTTGGAAATTTACTGAAAATTATGTGTTGCCTGGCCAAACTGAGATGACGTATGTACTTGACGACACGAGACTAAATATTTTATTCCAAACCATGCATTTATTTCACTAATAATGATTTATTATTTGTAATGACATCAACACATCAACGGCACTATTGAGCAAGGTTATCTTTTCTTGAGAAGACTCAGGCTGCTCTAGTATGGATTGGCAGATTGATTGGGAAATAAATACCTGCAAGTGGGGTAATCCCCTTACTATCAAGTAGTCTTCAGAAATATTTCAAGTATAAGTATTACATTTATAAGTATTACAAATCCGTCAATGAGGCAAAGTTCTATAGATTCAAACTTGCATAATCTAAGCCATCAAATATTATAGTTTATTTTGTGGGCAACAGAAACCAGAGAAGTTTCTAGTTCAATAGGTTTCCGATAAGAAGTGATATCAATGTCGAATTTTCTGATCTCTCCTCGTATTCAAGTTTTACCTATGTATATCGTTTGAAAACTATTCGTAAAGTGCTTGCAAATACTTTGTTTTATGTGTGTTGCATGTGGCTCGCATAATATATTGTTTCAGTGCTTTCGAGTTTGTATTCATGAAATATTAGTATTAGTCAACTTTGCAACATATGCGTGGCCACCACCCTCCTTTTCAGAACGGAAACATGCACTACAATAATTTATACTAATATTATAAAACTAAAGAGTTTGTTTGTTTGTTTGAACGCGCTAGTTTCAGAAACTACTGGTTTGAATTGAAAAAATATTTTTTGTTATTTATCGAGGAAGGTTTTAGGCTTTATACCATCACGCTGCAACCAATAGGAGCGAAGCATCAATGGAAAATGTTTCAAAAACGGGAAAAAATATCCCTATTTGAGAGCTTCCGTTGCGTGCGCTGCGTAAACGGTTTAAGTTACTCAAAAAACATGTATGATGGAATTGTTCCGGAGAAGAAGAGGGAGAGGGAGAGGGAATTTAATGGTCTCTGATTTGTTAAACCTGCCAAAACTATTACAGTTAAAAGTAACAACAAAGTTTATTTATTGATTGTTACCCGATTCGAAGTTCGCTGGATCAGCTAGTTAATAATCTAAAATTTTAACAAAAACGAACCGACTTCAAATGAAGTACATCCAATAAAAAAAGAATCATCGAAATCGGTTGGTGTGATATTGAGTTACCTATTCGTCCATTTATCGCGCACATACTTAATGCAAATTTCAGACTTATATGCTTTTGACATGGATGCCATTGGATCCATTTGGACCTCGCTCAAATTTATGTGGGACCACACGACAAGCACCAGCTTTTGATTAAAAAAAGAATCATCTAAATCGGTTCTCCCAGTCCAAAGTTCTGATGTAACAAACATAAAATACAGTCGAATTGAGAACCTCCTCCTTTTTTTGAAGTCGGTTAAAAATATATAATAATATCAACGTACATACCAGCACCAACACGGGTTTCGCCTAAAATGAGTAAAACTTGGGCTTATTATTTTGTTTTATGATTTTTAACTGCTCTAGCATACTTAATTTAAAACCCATTTCAGAGTTATGGATCTTAATATATTATATGTATGGTTACTAGTTAAACCGTGACCTAATTCTATTACGTGTTAAGCGAAGTTAAACTTATCTGCGTGACCATTCTTGTACGCGGCCATATGTTCCCGGTAGCGTGTGTCAAAATTTCTACCAGTTTGACACACCACTACAATCAGAACAAACAATTTTGTAGACACCAAATTATTCATGTCTACCTCTTTTATCTTTACAGCTGTAACCAAATATGATATACACAAAAAGTTTCATAAAAATAGGTCCAGCCTTTTCGTAGGAGTACTCGACGACTTTTATTTATTGGATAGTCTTCCTCAACAATGTGATTATCATACACAAAATTATTTTTTCTAATCAGAGAGACAGTATCAGAGAGTAGATACTTCAAATTTATTACAATATATTAGTTGTTCTATATTAGAACTATAGATAGGTATGTAAAGAAAGTTTTTAATATTTTTCTCCTTTATTGTGTTTGTTGACTACGAGTTCGCCGTACTAATATCACATATTTTGAACTTTTGTCTCTTGTAAGAGATATTACGTAGCGATAAGACCGCCTTTTGTTTTGTAGGTACTCCTTATTACTTTTTTTAATGGATAGTTGATGTTGGCCCAGATGGGTGAACCTGGAGAGGCTCAGCAGAGAAGACATATTTGCAAGGTGGGAGCAATAGCTCCACATCTCGAGAAGTAGGGGCATGTGACGTCTCAAGGGCACCCTCTGTGGGCTTCACACCTCGGCTTAGGACGTCGCCTATGGTGTGCAAACAAAAAAGAGTTTATCTATCCATCTATTGCATCCATATACATTGAGAGCCAGTTCTTTCTTTCTTTTTCTTCTCTCTTTCTTGGACGACAACTCATCAGCGATGCCTTTGGTTTTGCTGATATCCATGGGTGACGATAGCCACTTATTATCAGGTTGATCGTCAGCTCGTTTTGCTCGTTTGCCGGCTATTTACCCAAAAAAAAACTATTTACCTATCTGTTTATCTATCGTTATCGTTGGGATCTAACTGGTAGGGAAGGCTAAAGGCATAAGATATAATATATTTATACGTATCTAGCGACTACAAATACGCTCGAACTATTTTGTTTGTTGATCAATATAAATTAGCCCAAAGCAAGTAAGTTTCCTGAAACAAAGACGTAGTTATTTACTCCGCATATATTTTCTTAATGCTCTTGGTTCAATTAATATTAATGTTGACGTTTCACTAAATGACATGCTAATAGTTCTACAGTAAGCGGTATGTAACGTTCTAATAAACAATGAATAAATAAATACAGTTTATCGTCTTGTATTGTAAGTGCAGTAAGTGGTTCGAATTGACGACCCTGTAGCCTAGTTGGTAGTGACCCTGCCTGCGAAGCGAGTTGTCCCGGGTTCGATTCCCGGCCGGGGTAGATATTTATGTGACAGATAAATATTTGTACTCGGGTGCAGGGTGTTATTGTGATGTGTTATGTGTGTCGTCCATGCCACCAGCGACACAGGTATGAGTGGCTGCGATCATGTTCAGGAATTGATACGGTAAATTTACGATTTGAGAGAAAATTTCTCTGTATTCAAAAGGTGATGTATTCAGTAAATTTCTCTTCATATTATATTCGTGCGGCATGTGAATATATTTAGGTAACCTAGTTCGGTCGTTTTTCGATATTATACTGCAAGTCGTAGTAGATATTCATTTTATTTTTAAAGCAAAATGATTCAATCTGCATTTAACCTGCTGGTTTTAGTATATAATATTAACATTGCGTAAGTTTAATATTTTACTTAAATTATTTAATGATGACGTTAAGGGAATTCTTAACTAATAAGATGAACTGAAGGTTAAAATGAAATGAAGGTTGACTGGGAGAGAATGCTTTTAGCATTGTCCGCCTTTGTCATCTGTACTTATGTATGGAGCATAAAGTTTGAAATTAATACATAAATGAATAAATAAACAATTGTAGTTTAGTTAAATATTTTGTACTCTGGTACTAATGGGAATTAATTAGCTTAATTTATAATAGGTACTTAAACAAATTCGTACATGCATTCATTCACTCATGTGATGTCACTTTTTTTAATTTCATTTAGACATTATTTTTTTCTTTCATTCATTCTTTCGTTCACTGAATCATTCTACACTTTCCTACATACTCCTGTACAACCGCTACAATACCGCCATAATATCCGCATGCGCGCACACACACGCACACACAGACTCGCGCGCTTTCACACAAACAAACAAACACATAAATACACACACACACACACACGCACACACACGCTACATTACCAAAACACAACTAAACTACAACATACAAAAAATCGCTATATTTCAATACGATTAACTTCCCCAAACGGTTCATGTGGAACATTGTCTTATATCACTCACATTTATCAAGTTCACAAATGGTTGGGAGTTATCCATGTATGATAAATGGACAGCTAAGAGCGTTCTCTAATCAAGACACCCCTGGGGAAGTTTATTGGTAGGTAATCATCGAGATTGGTTTCGTACATTTGTCAGATTATCTATCTAACTCGTGCGCTGTGGATAGTATAAAAATGAGCATCGGTCTTCGCTGTATCTACTAACGTTGGATGGGAAGTTTTAAATCAATACATTTTATTACAAATCTATTTCCTTTAATAACGTTTATATTTGTCATAAATAATAACGTAGGTCTGTATGTTTCTGTACCCATGTACATTTACTATAATGTAAGTATTACCTTTCCTGTTGCTCAAAATGTCCGTAGTATCGGTTACAGTGTCAACGAACGTACCAACTATGCTTAATTAAGTGTTATATAAAACCCTTAAAATTTCCCATTCTCATGCGAAGTAATTGACAAAGTTCGAAAATCGAGCATAACTATTATGGAAAATTCTAGATTAAATCCCAACAAAAACATTTCATAGAAGCTATGTTGCCAAGACTCACGACTTCGTAACGCTTACACAATTACTGTTAAAACATTAACAAATGTTATGAAGAACCAAGTCCCTTATTATATTATGTGACCTGACTGACCTGACTCTACAAGTCTTAACTCTACGAAATTATTATATTTTTGACCATATAATATTTCACAATATTTCACCCTATATAACATCTGAATCCTACAACCCCAAAAGAAATGCGCGGCGCCGCGATGGTATTAAAAAAGTTCTTTAATATCGACGCTGGCATAGTGTCCTTTGTAACTTGAATATAAGTGTGTCACTGAAATTTCACAGAACTTATTGACTTTCCGTGTTCTCTCGATTTAATGTGTGAGTTGACGTGCGTCATATATAAGGAGATTGAAATATTAATAATCGGTTTCAAGTTAGGATGACTTGGTCTCTTGTTGAATCTCACAGATCGTACACAAGGGGGGAACCCCTGGGGGCTAAACGGTTAGAGTTTGACAAGTTAAAAAATCTCAAAAATAGGTTATAATATTCATTATATTTACAAGGAAAACTATCACGGCAATGTCAGCATACTTATGCTGCAGTTAATGAGTAATAGTCGATTAACTTACTACTTCGGAACCCTACATTGCGCGTGGCCTGACACGCACTTTCCCGGTTTTTCTTTATTGTCTTGAACATAATAACAACGTAATTTTAGCACACCCTTATTATTTTGCGTAACATTACACTGAAAATATTTCATTACTTGTAAACAGAGGAGAAAAGACTTTTTTTAATATCGTGTGTATCGAACATTCTATAGCGTTTTCGATCATATTCGATGTTATTAAATATTCAAGTCTTGCCGAATACAATAACAGTAGAGGAACATATTTTATTCATTTATTCAAATTCATATAACATTAACATATAACACTTCCGATTCTTTTGATGCTGTGGTTATGTGAGGGATGATGTAAATGCATAAATAAATAAATAAATAACTCGCTGCGTTTCTCTTCAGGAAAAAAGTAGGTACATGGTACATACCTACCATATACCCACTCATATCCAATGGAAGCAAAAAAATATATTATTTACTGCTGTTATTAGAAAGACATGGAAATAATATATTTAAGGAACGTGCATAATAATGCTCATCCAATATCCCACAGCGTCTATTCCAGGATATTAAATATCCTAGATATTGTCTCATACATCTCGCACTCCATAGAACCCGCATGCGAAACAATTGCTAGACAATTTTATTAGGCTTTAGTATTTTATTGCAACGCTTGGATTCAAGAAAAGTTTCCATTTTCATATTTTTATCAGAATTTCTATAATTTGTGTGTTTGTTAATTTTTGAAAAAAAAAACAGCAAAAAATCTCCTCAAAACATAGTTTAAACAAATTGATGACATTTCAAACACAAAGAAACTTTCTAAGATAGATAATAAGATAACCTACCTTAGTTGTACTGTCGTCTTCTCCGTACGGATTTTATTTTTAAACACTTATAAGTCTTGCTGCTTCACCATTCACTTAACCATTTTCCGATCCACAAAAAATACATAATATTTCTTTTTCCAATTGCAAACCAAAAAAATGCGAGAAGGTGCGTATAAGGAATTTGAGAGGGCATCGAGAAGGGTAAAGGAAAATCCGTTAAAAGGAAAACCATGTCTAAACATTTCTGATCATGTGAGGAATGTTATTTAAGGCTTCCGTCAAGATTATTAGAAGCCTTATTGTCATAGCATTTTGTCCCATCTCTCCAATGTTAAAGGGTTCATGAATCTTGTTAGTATGAATAAAATTATTTTTCAAATAAAATTACTAGAATTTGGATTGATAAACTAGTTTTGTTAGGATGATAATAATTCTTAATTGATATTATAGTGTTAATAAAATATATCGAAAATGATTTTTAATTGGATGCAAGAGCGCTATCGGCAAATTCGTAATTTTACGACCCTTACATGCTGAGGAAGATATAATGTCGTTGATCTTTGCCAAACTTTAAAAGCTTAAACCATATTATTATGGGAAGCATGATTGAGGAAAAACAATAGATTTGTTGTCCAATTATATAGTTGCTTGAACTACTCATTTTCAGTAGCAACATGATGGGATACTCTCCAAGCATCCTGATGGAACCTGTACTCTGCAAACCGCAAATTAATAGGAAAGCTGCGCGTGGCCTGACACGCACTTGCCCGGTTTTTCATAATGAGGACCATAATGTCCCCCTTGCTGAAGTGCTCTTGATCTGTCAGTACAAGTGCGGCAGCGGAAATTAAATCATTTTGCGCACAATTGCGTAGAGGACCTCATTTTACAACAGAGCTGAGTACATACTGCGCATATATCAAGTATGAATGATTGAGTCAAAAATAAAATTATCATTATACACATGGCGATCCACACTCCAACTGAACTTTGACATTTCTTTAATAAACATGGTAGACTAGACAATAAGCTTATTTTTATTTCCTCAAAAAGTTTTATTTCCTCAGCGCAAACATACAATGGCAAAACAATCTTCTTGGAGCAATTGGCAATTTATGGAAAACAGTGCATGTTTAAAAGTTCGCATTAATTTCCAAGTCGTATCCATCAATCATAGCCTTGTCGATAGTGAGTAATCAATTCCTTTGCGGACAATTGGATAAATGATTGCCAGAGGCAAAATTTCATTCGTAAGGTTTTTCCTGCAACTACTTTAAACCTTTTTTCTCAGTTATTTTAAAAATAGAACTCCGTAGAAGTCATAACGCTATCTGCTCTTTTTTCGGCATTTATGTATTATCATAGAAAAATATATTCTGTTTGAACATCAATATCCAGACCCACCTTTTTTACATAATAATGACATTGCCTCTATCTATTTGTAAAACTGCGCAAAAGCAAACCTTTATACTCATAAGTATATACAGACATATAAAGGCAGGGAAGCAATTCTCTGCTAATTAAAATGCTCATAGAAGTTGCAGAGAGACAAGACAGTGCAACAATAAGTCATCTAAACCTATTGATAATTAGGTCTTCATATTTTATCTAATCTATTTCGCCACTCATCAATTGCTATTAGCGTTTCCTGCTCATGATGGTTTCAGAAGGCAGTCACGGGGGTCAAATCTCATCTTTTTTATAGAAATACCCGCAAACAACCTGGCGATCTACCTGATTGTAAGTGACTACCGTCGTCTATGAACATCAGCGACCCCAAAGGTATTAATGATGCGTTATTGATGTGTGACGCCAAGAAAGAGAGAAGAATAAAAAGAAAGAGTGCCGGAATATGACGAGTCATTTGGCAGCTGACCCATGCAAGACCCCATGTAGAAATAATAATAGTAATAATGGCATTAATGAACTGCGCTGCTAATATCTGCACTGGGCCTTATCCAATCATGACATATTAACCCCCACGTCTGTTCCAGGTGGTCGCAACGTACGTAGCCGCGAACTCTTCCCTCCAGTTCGTTGCAGGCCGGTCGATCCACTGGGCGGGGGGACGCACTTCCCCCCCACTCGACACCCCAGAGTGTGGTTTTGACGGCTCCCGGTGTCCAGACAACTGTAAGCATTTTATAAGACATTTTTTAATCGGTGCATGTTCGTAGTGGAAAGAATGAAGGCTAAGCAAAGGATAGGGGAATTGCTAGTGGAATTATTTCAGCTATGACATATTTTGACATATTATGGATTGCAATTGAAGAGTTGGGTATGACCTTTCATTTTGAGTTATGATGATTCTGTGAAGCCTGTGTTAAGATTCTCCATGGGAGACATTGATCGTCATGAACCTTCCACTTAATCGAAATTCCTTCCACATGAGTTTGGAATATACACATGTATATAATTTGGATATAATTACTTTACGGGTTGTCATTAGGCATATATTTGAGTCCCACTTGAGAACCTTGAAAGGCCCAATGCTCTCGATACTTGGGTCCATTTTAAACTTAAAAGGTACTACGCTTTCCGTAAAAGTCTGTAAATGTCTGTAAAAGGCATTGAAGTAATGTCAATGAAATGTCATAGAACAGACATCTGAACAAAGGTTGCATTGGTGCAGGCTCTCATCTTCCCCATCATTGATTATGCTGATGTGTGTTGCCCTGATTTAAATGAGGATTTCTTGGACAACTGGATCGACTAATAAATAACAGTATTCGTTTTATCTTTTGCCTGCGAAAATATGATCACGTTTCCTCTTACCGCGCTCAACTGAAATGGCTTCCTATACGGCAGCGAAGGCACAAAAGGTTACTCTGCACTCTTTTCTCTATCTTATATGACAAATTCGCCCCTGACTATTTGAAATGCAAATTCCAATTTCAATGCGACACTCATGACCGGCAGCTTCGTTCTTCTGAGACTCTGGCTCTCTCCATTCCTTCTCACCGTACTGGCTTCCTTCACTACTCGTTCACTGCTCAAGCTATCAGTCTCTGGAACGCTCTACTCCTCAATTTGAGAAGGGTCACTAGTAATTGTAGTAAGTACTCTTTTAAACAACAGCTTCACGCTCATTACCTCTCATTAGTTTATAATGATAAATAGGAGTCACAGCCATCATCATCATTCACAAATCTATGTATGTAATATATAATTATATGTGTATGGACTATGTATATATGTGCATGTAGTTATATATGAATATGTATGCAAATGTATGTATAATATTTATATTTATGTATATGTTATTTACATATATATATATATATATATATTATATATATATATTTTAATTCGTTCATAAACGTTTTATACCTTTTATTCCTTTCCTTGATATGACTTATCATTAATTTTTTACTCTTCTCTTTCTTTGTTGTTACCGCCTTCTTTGTTCTCCCACTGCCCTAAGGTTGACTGGCAGAGAATGCTTTTAGCATTAAGTCCGCCTTTTGTTCCTTTACTTGTGTAAGGTTCAATAAAGAATAAATAAATAAATAAACAAAATGTGTGTCCCGCCCGGGAGGTTCGACTTTCAAAATTGAGGCTCCGTTCTCCTTTCAAAATCGAACAAATCCATTGAAGATTGAAGCCATGTGGCGCCAATGCATTGGGACATACATAGTGTTCGCGGTGTCTGTTCTATACGCTAGTAATAATACTTCAATGGTACAAGGTCATATAAAGAATCTTTAAATGGCCAAAAAATTATGGAAAAGTCTATGTAATTGAATAGTTGTTTTTATTTTGTGAATCATACTGGCGGATTATTTTACTATATGTATTGGCTGGATTTTGTGACTAATTGTGTGGTTATGGATGTGAGGCTGTGACTACTTTATATCACGTGACCCGCCAGCAAATTGTCGTCTATAACTAAGTATAAAAAAATAAAGCGAAGACAGCTTTCTCTAAACTAACTAGATAAATATAAGAGGATAACATTTCTGCACCAACTTAATTATTTTATACCTGTACTATTAGTTCTTCTGTGTCTAATCTAAACTTTTATTCAAATGCTCTGGCGATTCACTCAGACTTGCTCATTTATTTCATCTTCATTAAAAGTTCTCTTTTACAAATATACAATAGCCTTTGTTTTCATATCCTTCCTCCTTAGGCGTCCTTCTTATTCAAAATTAATGACGCGTAAAAATGTTTTGACGAGCACTTTGATATTTAAAGCTTATTTTTATAACAGTTCAAAATCGTAAAAAACTGAAATTCTTCTGCCCTGTAAAAATATTTATTTCTTAGGGCACAATACTAATTTTTCTTCTACATTTTTAATCAGAACAATAATCTGTCCTCTTTGTTGTACCTATACAATAACTGTTTATTTAAACATGATCTTATTTTTTTACTCAATAGGAGTAATAATAATAACAACTATTTTGCATATTACATATTGTAAGTACCTCACGAAAGTGTAGCAAGTCTCAAAATCACTTCAAATGTTGTTCTAGCACTAACTAATGATCTTGTTATTCGATGCACGTGTTCTATGAGTAGCTGTCTCCATCTTTTCGGCTCGAGTGAGTGAAAGGTAGGGAAATCTGCAATTTTTAGCACCCTCTCATCTCATTCTGTTTCCACGCGATATCTGACAACTTACTGCACGAAGTTCCTACCTGAAATAGTATATGATCTTCATATTTTTGGATAATGTATCTACGATGTGTTTTGAGTATAGTTCCTTAAGATTTTTGACTCCTCAAAATCTGAACTCGTCAAGGGTTAAAATTAAGTCAAATTTATGTTATGTAAGAAACCTGTAAAACTTAAGTGCATGTTATAATAGTTGAACTTCTTCAGTAAAAGGACAAGGTTTTTTAAGTAATTTCTTTAAAAGTAACTGTATTTTGCTTAAAAGATATTCTGACACGGCACTTTTGCTACCATCTGGAGAATTAATTTGAGGGATAAATTTACGAGTAAAATTAGTCACCATAAATCGTCATAAAACACTTAATTGCTCCGCCAAGAAATGCCTACTAAGAAAACGGATGAAAATAATTATCATTGCCTTAAAAACTTTAATTCTAAAACCTCTTCATCTTAAAATAAACATTTTATTTACATCCAGAAAATCATTAAAATGGTTTTCGTTGAATCAGTGTAGCATTAAAATAAATTAAAAGAAGAGATTTACGAAATGAAAGAAAAGAAAACTCGACAAAAGATAGTATCTTGTACTGTAATCTCGTTCTTTGTACACATATCACGTTTTTTCCGTAAAACCTTTTAATGGTATATCGTACAAATAAACGCAAAGCTCCTTCAAAAGATTTTACTTAATAATTCGGTATGAATATAAGATAATAGTGCCCAAGTGGTCTGTTTGTCGTCGTCTTAAGATGTAAATGGAAATTCATGAAAATGAATGATAATATTTACTGAACGTGTCTAATGGTTTAAGTATCATGGTTCTCGTATGTTTCGAGTTCGAATCATGCAGCTCTAATTTATTAGATTAAGTGCTTGTAAAAAAATTATTGTCACTTGCTGCGACGAAGGATTCGGTGAACATAAGAGTTCTCCATAACCTCAAAAGTTGTAACTTAAAACCTCATCGTGTGAGAAGATTCAGCCCCAATATTGGATAGTTATGTTATGATGATGACAATGTACTGAATTAAACTAGTATTTTTAGATCTTAGGCTATTTTTGTATAACTAATGGCCGGTTTCTGAAGTCTCCAGTTAAATGATCAACAGCTATTGAATCAATAAAGTTAAACTTAAGTTATACATTCGATAACTGTCACGGGGTTTCCGAGCACGCGAGGAGCCTTTCAATAACTATGAATCCAATAACGAGTATCTAAAACTGTCACTAGATGGCTCTCTTCAAAAGATAATAAAAAGATAAGTTTCAAATAGATATTATCATTTTATTTTGTCGTTTTGACTAATTGTATTTGTTTTTTGGTAGTAAATATGTAAAAAATATTATAATTTGGTATTTATTTGCGTCTGTTCATCATAGTCAAATATCAACAATAAAATTTAAAAACGTCAATTTAACGTTTATTTTGGTTACCATTGGTTACCATTGGTTACTATGGTAACATAGTATTTGAGAATAACACCTCTGTCATTCATTGTCAATCTAGAAAAAATTGTTGATTTCTTGCAAATAATTGTATTTGTATTTTCAATAATCTGAGGTCCTTGAGGCTATCCATATACCTACGACACACACAAATGACCTCAAAATTGTTGTAACTTTTAATTTGTCATATTTTGTCCACGAAATGTTAAAATGAAACGTCAAATAAACTTATGGAACCGATAAACGGCCATCTATGGCTAGATAAGTTAATCTTAGTTTAAACTGAATTTATCTATTATCGCAGTGCTCAGAAACGCTTTTTCGGAAGTTGTCGACCCGTTAGCGTTTTTGAATAGATAAACTCTCGATAAAAAGACCTCAGAAACCGGGCGTAACTTAATTTTAATATTTATCCTAAGCTAAAGAACGCAATTCAAACATTACGCGGTTTGTTTCAAACTGCACATTCACGGCAGAAGTTTTAGTCCAAAACCAATGCAGCTCATAAAATGCATGCCATGTATAGCTTATCAGTTTTTTAACTGATTTATAATGAAGTCATAAATACCCTGACTTATTTTGTAAGACAAAAAAACGAGGCTTGAAGTTCGAAGCTGGAAGTAGCTCGAGCGCACTTATTATAGTTGTTAGGTATCTTTCCTTCTGTGTGTACCTATTTTGTTTCCAAAGTCCAAAGACCTTTAGTCCATAAGAAAATAAAGCAGCATCGCAATCTTCATAACTGTCGACTTTAATAAACACTTTACCTTCGGGATCTTGATTACTTTCAAAACTGTCTGAACATGAAAATTAATGAATTCTCATAATGACCTTAGAAAATACTCGTACTAAGATATAAATTGGTGCTCGTTACGTCATCCCCAAAAATTGTTCCAGTCCTTTTAATAAAAAAAAAAATTAAAAATACGCTTTTTATTAATTTAGTTAATAAACTTATTTCAAGGTTCAGTAATCGAACGATTTTATTATCCAATTTTCTGCCTCATTTTACATTTAACGGAGGGAATAAATTTAAAAATTTTCTTAGTCATTCTCCGTCCATTCATTTCCAATATTGCAGTAGATAAATTGGTATAACAGGAAGATTTGATTTTATGTGAGTTACAGTGTTTAATTCTAGGTATAAGCACAGAAGAAATAATAGTACATTATATAAGTATAGGGAGATATTAGATACGAATTAGACAATTTGCTATTTGAAAGGTTTGTTCGACCTTTTGCATATCATCTTTTTGACAACTTGCACTACATCAAAGTTTTGGCATGGTACCTGTGTTGACGCCATAATTATTTGAAAATCCAAGCCCACAAGTTAAACACAAATTGGTTACAAAAATGATATTTTTGTACCTTTTTATGTAAGCCTTGATATATTTATTTTTGTTTCAGCGTTACCAGTGTACGCCATTTTGAGTATCGTTCTTAGCTCTGTGGTGGTGATACTGGCCATTCTATCAGTATTTATATATCGGTAAGTGAAATAAATGCAGTACACACTAGGCGTTAGATTGTAATTCTCATAGCCACTAAGATCATTTTGTGAGAGTAAATAAATGGATTTTGTTATGAATTAAGTGGTTATCCAGCCATAAAACGGTTGCATTAAACGCCACGTGTCTCAACATTTTGAGGTTAAATGTTTGCATATTTCAAGTGTCGAATAAGGCAAAGCGGGCAGAGTAATGCGGACACATGCCTGCTCCATATTAATCATTTATAATAGAAGTTAATAACTAAACTTTTCTCTTGCTTGACCTGTATTTCCTAGGTCGAAGACTGACTATTAGTTGACAGGCCTTAAGAATGCCTATCGTCTCTACTTCTTATCAGACATCTGGGTTTGAAATACAGAACTACATCAATTTTTTTGTTTTGGTATTTCCATTTACACTGAAGGTACAATTGTTGCTATCCCTTTTTAATTATATTAATGAAATTTACCCATGCCCGCTACATCCTAATTGGGTGCTCCCCCTCGGGCAAAGTGGGCGATCGTAAAGGTTTCGTAATTTGCTTATAAGTATTTTATTTTTCGATTTTTTATAAAGCAAACTATATTACATTCGAAAGCGTTTAATAATGCACCTATTGGTAAAAAATATATAATAAAGCTTAGTTATAAACAACTTTTTTTCAACTTTCCCTTAAGGTGTCCGCTTTGGGCACCCTTACCCTACATGATCGTAATATGAATTTTATATTTGCATAAGATTTTGTAGCTACAATGTTCGCGAATATTAAATTCGTAAAATTGAGTCGAGATTCGTCGTTATAATCATCGATATTGAAATTGGTTTTGGGATTAAATTCATGGAAGCAAATAAATCCTGACCGTAAAACCACAGATAAACGTACAAAACCAAGATAAAAGTATAAACCACAGATGTAAAATAATATTATATTACTACATGAAGAGAAAACATTAATTTGTATTTTTTCATTGAAATAATACATTTATAAAAATCATATTTGTTTGAAAGGTGATTTAATCGAGTATTCTTTGCTATGTTTAGTGTACACAAAACTGTTCGTTTTTTTTAAAATTTAAATTTAAGATTAAGTCAAATTAAATTATTCAATGTAACGCAGACACTACAAACTGGAGGCAGAGATCGCCATGATGACGTGGCGTGTGAGCTGGAGCGATGTTCTCCAGCCTGGAGGACGGTTGCGAGGCAGCATACACTCTCTCGCCAGGCGGTACAGCTCGGGAGTGAGTATTTATTACAGATGAAGAAACATGAAAACACACATAACAGAAAAAGATTGCACGAAGTAGATGTAAGCCTTTCTGATCAATTTGCATGTAAACATTTCAATATATTATTATATAATAGAGGAGTTTATGTAATAAATAATATTTTTCATCCTTCACGTAATCTTATGGATTTTTTTTAATAGCGCTACATCCTGACAGCCGTTCACTAGGATTCCCTATACGACATAGGGAATATAGGGTGCCATGGACAACACACACACGCCCAGACCGAGAACAGAAAAAACTCATCATTTAAATTTCTGCCTCGCTGGAATTCGAACCCAGGACATCGGTATGGCGGTCAGGCATGGTTGCCTAACGGTTTAATCTCCCTTACGGGTTGTCAGTTTCTTTATTATTTATTTCTTTAACCGCCTGGCCATGAGAAATTGTCATTTGCGCGACGTGACCTACGACAACCTACTATGCATCTAGCGACTGTAATGAATATTTCTAGAAATATACCTAATATCAAATCTATTACCACTCCTCCTTACCCTTACTGATTATGATTTATCATATAATACATAGAAGGGATTAAAAATATTTTTTGTCACAGACAGCATATTCCGACGAAGCAACCTCACTGGCCGGCGATCGCCAAGTCTACGCTCCTTGCGGTTTCTACAAAGGCTGTCGAGTCGCCATCAAGAAGATGGATAAACAGAGGATAGACCTCACCAGACCCTTACTTCTGGAGCTAAAGAAGATGAAAGACCTTGAGCATGACCACCTGGCAAGGTTCTATGGTGCATGCGTGGATCCACCACATTGCTGCCTCCTAACAGAATACTGTCCGAAGGGTTCCTTGCAAGATATCCTGGAGAATGATACGATAAAACTGGATTGGATGTTCAAAGTCAGTTTGATGCATGATATTGTCAGGGTAAGTGAAACGTTAATACATATATCGTATTATATATCTATTGTATATTAATATATCTATCCTATTTAATTATAGTTAATTCATAATATATTCACCAATGGTTGCTGTAATATTGTATTAATCGTTTCGTTGCTTATGGCACTACAGGCGTGTCATCAATTTTTTCAACTTGCGGCTTATAACACTGTGTCATTTTTTCATCCATTGTAACACCCTCAAATTTTAGAAGGGTCTGTCTAGAACAAAACTATCAAGATTTTCCACGTAGACCAAGCCTATATCTTAGTCATAGAAAATTTGTTCAAAGCCATGGCGAAAATGGGCGCCGCAACGAATCGGTTAAAATATTCGTAAATTAAACTAATATTACGCTAAGGCAATTGAACAACTTTTTCTGTAAAGTAAGTTTGCTTTGAATTTAAGATGAATATAATTTATCACTGCCAGATAATAAACGTTTGTACAGTAACACAGTAAGAATAAAGCTAATTAGATCAGTTTTGGCGTGCCACTTGCGCTGCGCGTATAACCAATCTACCTCTTTTTCCTATAAGATCATTGCTGGTAATCAAACCCGGGACCATCAGTTTGCAGACAGGGTCCAATAACAATTAGGCTGCAGTCTCTTCTTTTACGCTGTAGTGTTTATATAATTATGTAGATGCACTATAGCACTGTAAATAATCTAAGTATACTAATATTATAAAGAGGAAAGATATGATTGTTTGTTTGCTATTTGTTTGCATTGAATAGGCTCCGAAACTACAGAACCGATTTGAAAAATTCTTTCACTGTTAGGAAGCTACATTATCTCTGGGTGACATAGGTTATATTATATATTTTCTTACTATTTTTCCCGAAGCGAAGCGAGGCGATTTCCTAGTATCTTATAAAAACCAAATTTCTGCAGCAATCCATTTCAGTAAAGATTTTACTAACTTCATGTTAGCGATATCTGCACGACTCTTTAAAGACTTTAAGCGGGTGAAACCTTCAAGAACTTTATATTGCCCCGTTGTACAAGAGTATGGAACGTACGAACGTTCATGCTCCAACTTTATTTCTTGCAAAGTTTTGTTCTTTGTCTGTTTTACAAACTGCGGACGATTTGAGTGACATAATTGTGACAGAAAAAAATCGCGGGTATTATTTTGGTAAAGAAAATTATAGAGGATTATTTATCAGGCAAAACGGTAGGGCACATACATAGATAGCACCTAAACATATCTGTGCGGTAGGGTATTGATGACGGTAGGGTACATAGAATCTTCCTTGATAAGTTTTGTAACGTATTTGGGTTGCAAGGAGAGTAGGGTATAGCCATACTTATCGACGTGAAATCGGGCTAAGCCGATAACAAAAAGCTTATTGTCTACGGTAAAAGATCGTCGCTTGCGAATTTAGGTTTGGACTTTGCTCAGACGACATTAAAATGTACTTAGTTTAGTACTTTGTAAAATGTAATAGGTTACTGACGCTTTGTTAATACAAAATAAAAACGTGTGTGATACGCACGTAAAAAGGTATACTCAAAGATGTTATAAATACAGATACGTTATGCCCTTACAAATCGACCGAAAAATCTGTTCCGACCGAGCTATAACACACACACGTTTATCTTTTGTTTGCCTACACCAATCACTAGTACATTGGCAAATTATGTAAAAAGGATGGCATTACTAAAACCATAATAGTGAAAAAGACAGCTAGTGTTTGTCGCTCGCGTCAATCTATATAGGCTACGGTCTTTATCGCTCTCGCGTCAAAACTAGATCGCTATCTCTTTCTTCATCTGAATATGGCGTCTTTGCATGAGTTATTAGATTGTTTAGAAAAATAATTGAAATAGACTAAATAATCTAAGTATCTTAGCATACTCAAATGTGGTATGAGATTCCTTGTGTTTTGTTGACCTTGGAGTCATAATTGGTGCACTTTCGAAACACACACGATGGCATTTTGATTTATTTTCGTAAGGACGTATGAACCTACGATGCGCCACGCTCGTGATTGCGCTCGACGCAGACTAATCACAAGAGTTCCCAATTGGGAACTTTTTGAGTTTCACAACGCGCGCGGTTTTAACGTATCTGCCTCTTCTTAATATATAATATCTTTGGGTATACTCCTTTGGCACAGACTTAAAAAAGACCAGACGGAATGTCAGCAACAAATTCAGTGAGGCACCCATAGTAATACCAACTCCTCTATTCGTACAAGTATCACACGCACACATTGACACCATCTGTTATTAATCGGCCGCCATTACCACGTCGGACTGCACTAAAAATTACGTAACATGGTAAGCGGGCAACATCACTCTCGATAAGACAAGGTGACGTCCGGGTTTATTTTCACGTCCGTGTTCTTTGGTAACAGAACAAAAATAGCTAGACTAACAAAAATAAGAAGCATAGCTAAATAAAATAGATTATAATAAAATTGTTGTATGTAATAAAGTTTTATCCAAAACCTATAAAGTATTTTGTACCACCATCTCTGTTAGTTAATATCGTACAAATTATAAATAATAAAATTTACTGTAAATATTGAACATATTGTTTGTGTAACATTTCATTCTCGAATGCCATATTATTCTTTGTTTTCATTGAGTTTGTTAGCTCAGTTGCCTTGATTAGATCAACATTTAGAAGCTGTCTTATTCTTATTGTTATAAAAATAGTTTGAGCATTAATTAAAGTTCACGTATTCTTTAATGTACACCACATATAGTATTACATAATTAAAAAGCATATAAAATAGTGGTAACAAAAGGCGGTCTTATCGCTCAGGTAACGATCTCTTTCAGACAACCTTTCGGTAGGCGACATTAGTTAGTAAGACGAAGTGGGCGAGGCTGTACATAAGCAAATGAATATACTAATATGATAATAGTAACAAGAGTATACTAAGATAATTATAATATACACAGTAACACAACATACATATTTTAAGTACTTAAATGATACATAGATCGTAATTATAGTTATATAATGTCTATAATATATAGACATAAATTTTGAAAAATGCGGCCATTATTATTATCAATAATGACAAACTTTCAAGAATTTAATAAATCAGTAACTAGT
The DNA here is from genome assembly GCA_963932265.1 of Thymelicus lineola. Classification (NCBI taxonomy): domain Eukaryota; kingdom Metazoa; phylum Arthropoda; class Insecta; order Lepidoptera; family Hesperiidae; genus Thymelicus; species Thymelicus lineola. Next base: position 10,046,126 of record OZ010701.1, read on the forward strand.
ACCTACCTACTTAAAAATAACTAAAAAAGTTAAAAATATTTTTCATATTTGTATGTAATGAACAGAGGTGTAATACTGAGGTGTAATAGGAAAATAGAAAATACTTTTCTAAAAAAGTATTGAAATACAAAATGAAAATGTATTATAACACTTTTTTTAGTAAGTACTTTTTAAGTATTTTCTATTTTATTTTAATTACTCTTTAGGACATAATTTGTATTTGCAAAATGCAAAATATTTTGCATAAGTAATGAAAATAAGTATTTTGCATTTTAAATAGTATTATTTGGAAAATGTTACATCTCTAGTAATGAAAATACACTGTCCATTATCCGGGTAGTAAGTTCGGGTAAACCCTATATAAAAATATTTCACCGTCGTAATATCTTACTCTATAAAATAAGATATTTCTCGGACATTTTGATTAATCTTTTAACAAGTTTCTAAAAGGATTTTTTCTAATAAATGACAGCGATCTGAAGAATTGCCGTAAAAGTAACATAAGTGATAAAAAGGGTCGGGAAATATTTTCCCGGAAAATTCCGCTTTATAGACAGGCAGAGAGCGTTACTTGTTTCTGTTTTTACTATAAAATAAGTTGAATCCTAAAAAAATTTTTTTTTTAAACGCTTTTATTTCAATAATGTTTAGTTTATAAAATTAGCTACAAGTTGTGAAAATTTCAAGTCTCTACGTAAAATAGAACATAGAGAATTATGCGTCTAAAGTCTGAAAATCGTTTTTTTTAATTTAACAACAAATAAACAATGAAAATTAGTTTAAAATATGATTTTCGTGTATTGTCATCGGAAATACACATGTCTGCCAAATTTCATCAATTTTCATTAAAGGGAAGTCATTCAAATTAACGTTACAAGATTTGATGCTTTGATGCTCCGAAGTGAAGCTAAATAAAAGCGTTTAATAAAGCAACATTTCGGACTAACCTTACCGACGTCGTATATTTTTACGTGGAAAATTAATTTACCATCACGTAAGTAATTGTGTTTACATGTACCCGATTTCTTTTTGTATCTGCTTTTTTAATAGAAGCGGTAATTGAATACGACTCCAAAGAATAAAATATTACATTTTGTATAATTATTATGTACTTATATTTTTATGTAGTGAGGTAAGATATTATATTATAAAATCCTACAAACAACTAGACAACGACACTCACACCCAGACTGAGAACAGAAATTCAAACTCATCATTCAAATTTCCGCCTCGCTGGGAATCAAACCCAGGACCCTTGGTGCGGCGATCCGGCATGGTAACCATTGCGCCACACGGATCGTCATCAATATCTAATATATAAAATTTCCATGTCACAATGTTAGTTACCGTAGGTACTCCTCCGAAACGGCTTCACCGATTTTTACCAAATTTTATATGTGTATTCAGTAGGTCTGAGAATCGGCTACTATTTATTTTCCATACCCCTAAGTGATAAGGGTTATCCACCCCTAATTTTTTTGTTATTTTTGGATAAAATTTTATTAAGGGTTGTTCACCCTTAATTTTTTTTTTAATTTTTTGACGAAATTTTTGTTTTTATTTTTTTATAATGTGGCATTAAAAATACATACAACCCTAAATTTTTACTTTTTTATCACCAACCCCTATTTTTTATGGCCATTTTAGTAATTTAATCATTTTTCAACCCGCTCGATAACTGATCAATTGTTAGGCGATACGAAGTTCGCCCGGTCAGCTAGTACTATTATATTAATTGTGCATTATTTATTTACAACCAGGGCATGCACTACCTCCACGGTACGGACATCAGGTCCCACGGCGCGTTGAAGTCCAGTAACTGCGTCGTGGACTCTCGCTTCGTACTGAAGATCACTGACTTCGGTCTACATGCCCTGAGATCCGCGGAGAAAGATTACAGAGCGCATAGTTATTGGACGCGTAAGGCTTTATGTATAATTAATATGTTAATGTTACGCATGTATAATTATAAGAATTGATGAAAGCAGATTTGTAATTATCCCCATGGACTCAATAACGAAAGACCCCAAAACGGTTACACAGATTATTATGAAATTTTCATTCAATCTTCGATTAGCCCAGCGAGTCGTTTTCTATGTAATTTAAATGGTACCTGATCGATTTCTGAATCGATATCAGAGAAAAAATATTATGGATGATATTCATTAATTTATGCAATAGACCCCATGTTTATGCCCTATGCTACTATGAATGCTATATCAATTAAAATTTCGTTGTAATGTTGGGGCCACACTACAGGAAACGTTAATGCCTATCATCGCGATAAATATTGCGTTAATTATTACCGCGATAAAGTGAGTGGCTACACTTGAACGGTCAACGTGAATGCCCATTCTTGGCGATAAAATTGGCGATAATGTTCCATAAATAAATTTCATAAAATTCATAAATTTCAACCAAGATGGACGTTGACGGTGCGAATCTGTATTTGATGAGTGTAAATTATTATTATATGAATATATTTTATCATTACCGAACGAAGAAAAAAAGGATACAAAGAAAAAGAAGATGGTGGATACGTGCGATCCAATCGCGCACACTGACATACGTAGTGTGGCCGCTTCAACGCATTCATTCTCGCGATAATCTCTTTGATGTACCGCCATTTGAGCTATCGCCTACTGTCGAATGGCAGTGTGAATGCCGTTGTCAAATTATCGCGATAAGTCGTGGCTACACCTACGTTAAACGTCCATCATCGCGATAATTAATGGCATTTCCCCTTAGTGTGGCCCCAGCATAAGAGATAATCGAGTTACGTTCGAATCAATTCTTTTTTAATGTAAATAGCCGGCATACGAGCTGACTATCCACCTGATGGTAAGTGGCTATCTTCGTCCATGGACATCAGCGCCACCAAAGGCATTTCTGATATACTGCCGGCCAAGAAAGAAGGAAGAATAACTGTAAATTTTTAAATTTAAAATCCCCCGCCAGTTACAGCGGATAAGCTTGAAACGGCTGAACAGATTGAATCATGGCTAAGAACACTCTCTATTAAGTCACCTTTGAAAAAAAAACTTGATCAAAATCGCTTCATCCGTTTGGGAGCTACGATGCCACAGACACAAATTCACAGAGACACAGATCCAGACAAGTCAAATTTCTAATACCCCTCTGTTTGTGTCGAGGCTTAAAAAGAAAAAATGTTTAATCGATTTATTTCCCAGGTCTGTTATGGACATCGCCCGAACTCCTGCGCATGTCGGAGTTTCCCCCGGAGGGGACGCAGAAGGGAGACGTCTACTCCTTCGCTATCATCATGCATGAGATTGTCAATCGCCAAGGGACTTTCTGGCTGGGCCCTGGTGTTGAAATGTCGCCGAAAGGTAACTTGTTTCTATGAGACAATTGTGATAAAAGGTGTGCTGGGTACCTAGCTTACACAACTTACATTTCAGGAATGTTGGTAGATAAAAAAATTGATGTAAGTATTACTTAATATCTGATACGTAAATAAATGAACCATTTTGAATTCTGAACTTTGAATTTTGCAATATTCGATTTGATACGAGTATTTATTACACTTAAAAAAATTACAATTGTATTATATTGTCGGTGGAGGGTACATACATAAAGATGAAGTACGGCAACTCCAGCGCCCTCTCATCGACAACCACGTCTGTTGGGTTCAAATTTAGAAGCAGTAGCAATGATGTAGAATGTATAGATATTTTGAATTGAACTAATAAACTGTGCTGAAAAGCAAAATATGTATATCGACGCTTAAAAGGAAAAATTGACTAAGCGACATTGAGCTAACTTTACAGGAGAGCAGTTTAAAGTTGGATTTTTTTTTGTAATCCTCCTACGGACGTTTTCGACGATTCTTACTGTTTTGGAATCCTTATTTTATCATCTATATTGTGGCATATACAATAACTTTTCTAAAAATTCAACTTTAAACTGCTCTCCTGTAAAGTTAGCTCAATGTCGCTTAGTCAATTTTTCCTTTCAAACGTCGATATTATTTTTTTCGCCCAACAGAGATAATAGAAGCGGTAATATCGACCGGTCTCCGTCCCAATACGACGCACGCGACGCACCGCTCGTGCGAGGTGGACGACGCGACTGATCTCATGCGGCGGTGCTGGGCCGACGACCCAGCGGAGCGCCCGGACTTCGCGCGCTTGAAAGGGGCTATACGACGACTCAACAAGTAAGGATACTTCGCACCCTCAGTGGAAAAAAAGCATAAGTCGTCTTACTTTGAATTTTAGTTATTAATATCATTGGAAAAAGGGACAAAAGCTACATCAAATCAAATCAAATCATTCTTTATTGTTTACAATAGATATACCATACAGGTAATATACAGATGTTACAGATAAGCACATTGATCGCTATGTCCTGCCTTAAAGGCGTACAATAATTACAATAGTTAAAAAAAATTAAAATTGTACTAAAATATCTTATAATAATTAATAAATCAAATAAAAACGAAACCACGCATAAATCAGACTCAAATAAAATTAAAGATTTAAAAATTAACTGGCAATGTCCAATTGAAATTAAATAAATAACTAATGTCATTGTGAATATATTAAAAATGTCATAACTGAGTAGGTATCTCATAATGCTCAATTTTTTTTTCAAATTTTTATCATTAATTTTGACGATTTTGTGCAAGAAATCGTAATGACCTTAATTCGTAATTCCTTTGACTACTTACTGATATTTTAACAGTTTTTTGCCCTCCTGTAAAATTGCAATTTTCATCTTATGTGCCTTTTTCCATTGAAGGACTTACGCCCCAACTGAGAATCACTTACGGTTACTTAAATCACTCCTTAGTAAAGAATCACCATACAAAGTCTGTACTAAAGAGCGATTTAAGTAACCGTTAGTGACTCTGAGTTGGGGTCGTTAATCACTAAAGGAACTTAAATTACAAAAATCCATCTTTCATCAATCGCAAAATTCTGCTGTACCTATTAAATACCGCTTCCAAAGCTCTCCGTTTTATAAACCTATCCTAACCTTTCAATTTTGGGCCAACAGCTTTTAACCAAATAAATGTATTCGATGATTGTTTGCCCTCAAACGACAGCAAATAAAGATATAATTTTTTTGGAATGTCCCTCAACTTGTTCCAAGTTAAGCCTTCAATCACAGTCCATCAAATATGTAGTTTTTGGGTGATGGTTATGTTGGAACTATATGTTATTATTTTCATTTTCTGAAGGAGTCAAGAAAGCAGTAACATTCTGGACAATTTACTTTCCCGTATGGAGCAGTACGCAAACAACTTAGAATCTTTAGTAAGTGAGAGAACTCAAGACTACTTGGAAGAGAAGAAAAAATGTGAAGAACTGTTGTACCAGCTGTTACCTAAGTAAGTAATTAACAAACATTCGACGAAATAAATCTCACGTTAAAATTCTTCAATAACGCATTATAATTCCCATAAAAGTCTTGTAAAATCTTTATTTGACAAATTAAATGGTAATTTTTTATTCGATTGTGTACCGATTGCTTTTCATTTCGCAACTTTGTATGATTTAAAATATTTTTGTTGTGCAAGTTCTTTATATGTATATTGGGCATAGGGTCTACATTAGCTAAATATCTAGGATGTAGCTACTAATTATCTAACCTTGCTGAATATTAAGCATATCATCTAATTTCCTCAAGTGCTGAGTTAACCGCATACCTAAAGTTCATAGATATTAAAGCTGATGAAGCTTAGATGATGTATCTAAGTTCCTCAAATGATAAGCACAATTTATTTGTTGTGTCAATTGATTTCCTCAAATATTAAGTCCCAAATAAGCATATAATTAAATCCTCAAATCATACACCCTATATAACGACCCTGTGGCCTAGTTGGTTGCGACCCTGCCTGCGTAGCGAGGAGTCCCGGGTTCGATTCCTACCAGGCCAGATTTATGTGAAATAAATATTTGTACTTGGGTCATGGGTGTTATTGTAATGTGTTAAATGTGTCGTCCATGCCACCCGCGACACAGGTGATAACCTACTGCGGGGGTATGAGTGTGTAAGCGTTTATTATTATTTCCCACCAGGTCTGTAGCCTCGCAGCTCATCAACGGTCGGTCTGTAGTTGCGGAAACCTTTGAGCAAGTCACAATCTACTTCTCAGACATCGTGGGCTTCACTGCTTTGTCTGCGACCTCCACGCCCATGCAAGTGGTCGATCTACTCAACGACTTGTACACTTGTTTCGATTCTATTGTCGAGAATTATGACGTTTATAAGGTAAGTGAGATTTGGGTTACTATGTGTTCAAGACACGTTATCATTGACACATTTTTTGAAAAAATATATTTTAATTTCTCAGCTCAAAAGCTTTATTTTTCTTTACGATGATAATTTGGGAGATGAGATTATAGAAACATTGAATTTATAATAGCTTCAGCCATTCATGAATCCTGTAAAAAAATATCAGAGATCATTTCCAGCTTTTAACATTAAGGACATAATATTAAGCATGCCATCTAAATCCCTCAAATATTAAGCATGTCATCTTTCCTTAACTTACAATTACAAGTCGATATTTTACTCTGGGCGACAAAATCATTTATTTATTTAATCTTTGTTGAACCCCAAAGAACAATTGGTGGACTTGATGCTAAATAGGTATTAGAATAGTGAGTCACGATTAGCGTTGCCAGGTGTCCCGAATTGCGTGGGACGTCCTGTACCTGATTGGGACGGTAAATGTCCTGATTAATCAAAAATTATATCAATACCATTATTATTATAAAAACAAATCAACTTTGCACCACATCACTATGTCGAGTACAAAAATTAATGCGTTCAAACTTCAAAGTAAGTACTGTTACTTTGAACGCATCATCATATTTCTCTCTTTACTTTTACTTTACGACGCGACGCGATTTTTATTTTACAATTTTTAAAGTTCGTAGAAGAAGAATCGCAGCAAAAAATCGGGCTATTAAGTGTTCTGATTTACTATTTTTATAATTACTTTCAAAACGCAATACATTAAATTTCAATTCAAAAATATGTATTGTTTAAAAACAAATCGTACCCAGATTAAAAACAAAGCCATTTGTCAAAGTCGGTAAAAATAAAGCCATTTTGGATAGACATAAAGCAGAAAAATGAACAGATATACAAACATAGAATCATCTGACACAATAATCCCAATCAACAGGTGGAAACAATAGGCGACGCGTACATGGTAGTGTCCGGCTTACCGGAACGTAACGGAACGCGCCATGCGTGTGAAGTGGCGCGCATGGCACTCGCGCTGCTAGATGCAGTCAGACGGTTCCGGATCCGACACCGACCGCATGACCAGCTCAAGTTGAGGATCGGACTGCATTCTGGTGAGTTCTGAGTTTTTTTTTTACCTATCATAATCATCATAATTATTGAAAACATATTGCGCCGACCCCAAATAAAATTGGGAAATGGGCAGGATGATGATGACGAATTATAAATGGACATAAAATTCTATAAAATCTTGATTTTCGAAATGATGTATATTCTTAAAATCATTCGATGTTCGTTTTTTCAAACTAAGCTACTCGTTACTTTTTAAACGTCTCTAAAACTTCTAATTTATGTCACCCTTGTGTAATTTAAATAAAAAATTGACTCCTCAAGGTATCTGTAGCTATAAACCGATTACGCTACGATGAATAATGTTATTATATTAAATTAGGACGATGGTATTGGATCAAAGGCGTGTTGGAAGCCAAAACTTCCTAACCGTTAAGAACATTTCCAATCCCTCTTGGGAATATGCTCAAGAATTTCTCAAAAGCCTAAGGTAGAAGTTTTTATGAATACTCGTACCTACTTCAAACTTGAGTGTGTTATAATTATTGTTTGCTTTCAACTTTAAATAATTGATCTGGAGTTAGATATACTTTGAAAAGGAAAAACAATACTCGGAACAGAAATGGTTTTCCTTCTCTTTTTTTAAAAGTGTATTTATTGCTTTAAGACAGTAAGAAAAGAAAAAATTACTCATTATGTTTTCAAAAATCATTCATTATGTCTTTAACTCATACTCACTCCCCACTCTTTTCTACTAAGCGTTGTAGGTACATACAGCAAAAGACAGGTATGGGGGGCATAATATTGTTTGTGTTATTATCAACACCTACCAAATGCATTCTGTAATATTAAACGACACGGATCGTTTTTGTATTATGCCCTGGATACCTTACTCTTTTGCTGACTGTACATTACACGTGTTTTTGTGTGCACCTGAATATTGCCAAGACAAGTCAAACCAAGAGGGTAGGTGAAAAAAAAGACAAAAATATTGTATTGACATTGCACTCCCTAACCTTTGTACACATATTTTAAAAACACAAATTGTTAACTTCTCGTAACTCAATAAATATTTTACGAGGTTTTACGTCTACACGATATATTATTATTTCCCTCGATCGATCAGCAAACTTACCTATGAATTTTTAATACACTCATAATTTTTCAATCATTCGATGAGACGTCATCTATGACTAATCTCTTTTCAATCCTAGCTCCACTATAGGTAGTTTGGAGTTTGATACTTGATAGTGATAGAGTGATCTGAATATGCTCCGAGAATTTGAATAAAACATGAGTTTTATCAAAGCGATGAAAGGTCGTGCAATTTTAAAAGGTTTGGCGATTGAAGTTATATGTACATACCTTTGCTCGCTTTTTCCGAAATAGTAAATACCCTATAATATGTATTTGTTGTAGACCACGGCCTACCTGTGTACAAAATTTTGATATAAAAATCCGTTCTGTAATTTTTGAAACAGTAAAACATCCCTATAACCTCAAGAACAAAATTTTCACAGTTTTAATGTAAGATGGATCGTATATCTACGAGTATCTATTGAATGTATTATTATGGATAGAATCTTCAACAAGAAGCTATGTGCAATAGGTATGATTCCGATGTACAAGTGCCAAATAATGCACGAAAAGTGTTCTTTATGATCTATGTTTTTATTTATTATTAAATATATTATATGTATATTAAACTACGCCTATATATAAGTTAATAATTGTAATATTTTTAGTTTAATTTTAATAGTAATGATTTTAATTTTAATAGTGACATTATTGTTTTAATTGTAATTTATTTATTTTTATTGAATTTGAATATTGTAATTATTTTATTGTAAATTTTTATTTGACTGAGAATTGGTATGTATGGATCATTGTTATATGAAATAAATTAAATAATAATAATAATAATAATAAACCTTCATACCAAACATGACTTTAAGTTAAATAGAACATGATAATACACACGATTGAAACTTTGAAGCGCTCTCCTGTAAAATTTGTGATTTTTAGTTAGAGGTTTGTAAGTAGGTACTACCAACAACCAATGTCGACACATTACGTTCAGCATCCGTTGCTATTTCTAAAACGATTTGATTAAAAATATTTAAATTTAAACCAGCAATATAATTAAAACAATATATTTTTTGTTACGTGAATGCTAATAACATTAATTGTGTGATTGCGTACATTACGGACCCGAAAGGATTTTCATTTATAATGCTTGAATGACCGCAGCAATGCAAAAATAGCAATATAAGGTTCACAAAGTGTTCTCTATGCGAGTATTGTACTACAACTAATTGCCTGAACAAGCAACCAAGTTACTAGTGTTGAGGTTTTGTGCATGAATAGCGGAAATTACTGCGTGGACTATTCCGCTAAGTTTAACTGAATCAGATTAACACAATCCCAAGTGTTCTAGTTTCTATTACAACTTGTACCTAGTGTCTTGTATTCTAGGAGTTTCCAACTCTCATCTTCAGCGAAGTTCTTAGGGTCATTTGTTGTCGGAATATTCTGTAATAAATTTAAACTGCTACGACGCTAAATCTGTATTAAAAATAAGAAATATAATATTTTATTTTTGTTACCGCTACAGAAAAACATATTTTTAATAATTAATTTTTATCAATCGGTCTGTCTATTTTTTTGAATATTAAGTCAAATCCACCGAGAAGATTTGGATAATACTTAGAATATTTTGTAACTTATTATGGGTCATTATTTAGGGTACTCCTACTCCATGAAATTGACTCCTGTTCTCCGGGGGAAAGAGGTATCAGTTGGTATGGGGGTTCATTAAGATATTAGTTATTAATGGTTGTCTCTTTCCCATAGGAATGCTATGGAAATTAATTGAATAAAATGAAAATGAATTCCTAAACCAACAAAAACCGAATTTTAAAGTCCTGGTAGTCCTAAAGCGAGGGAAGTAAGAAATCCACTCTTAACAATCTCTTTCTTCTACAGGTCCATGTGTAGCAGGCGTGGTAGGCCTGAAGATGCCTCGGTACTGTCTCTTCGGGGACACAGTGAACACCGCGTCCCGAATGGAGTCCAATGGCGAGGCCCTGAAGATCCACGTGTCACCAACCACCAAGGGTCTTTTGGACACCTTCGGGACCTTCCGGTTAGAATGCAGAGGAGAAGTTGCCATGAAGGTAAGTTTTTGTTGTAGGTAGTAAAAAAGGAGCTGATAATCCACATGATGGTAAGTGGTAATCGTCGTCCATGGACATCAGCGACACCAAAGGTTGATGAGTTGCCGGCCATGTTTTAGTTAAGGTAAGAATACAGAGGGAAAGTTGCCTGGTAGATACATGTAGGTAGGTAGTTGAAGGTAAGTATATCTGCCATAGAGAGAGAGAGAGAGAGAGAGAGAGAGAGAGTAGAGTTTGCCATTTAGATGTTTAAGATATATGAGGATTAATTAAGTTTTGTTTAAGATACCTTTGGTTATCTTTGAGTTATAAATCTTTATAGCTGCTTTGTATCGTTCTATATTATTATTTAATTATTGTGAGAGGCCTTCAAGCGTTTGTATTTCTGATGCTCTGGTTGACTTATGACTCCCTGATACTCCATAGGAGGAGCATGTTAATGAACAATCCATGCCTTCAAATACAAGAGGTTTTCATGGTTAAATAATAGACTGTCACCTTTTGCAGTATGTGTGATAGTTACAGTGACAGTCCATGTAACCAGTACCAATTAATGTGTGCTAATAATTACTTTCCTTTACAGGGCAAAGGAATTCTAGTCACATATTGGTTGTTGGGTGAGAAGGTAGACCCAAACGCGCCCAAAGAAAAGCCTCTCGTCAAACTCCAATCACAGTCAACTCAGAGTATGTCTTTATCCCATCTGACGCCGTTTAGACAGCGTCTGGACAACTCCAGACCTTCCAGCAGACGAAACTCCGGATGCTCTCAAAGGGAAGCAAAGCTAGATAAGGAAGCATCTTCACCACAAAACGTCAAAATCCAAAGACAGCATTCAGACCCAACGGAACCCTTCACCAATGGCGTGGATTTTGGCGAAGAATCTGACAAGCTGAGCGTCTCCAACTCAATCTCTCTTAATGTGAACTCGTTGACTCATAACTCAGTAAGTCAGAGCGGGCAGCCGAAGGTTAAGCTGAAAGATTGTCAAATGAACTCAATAGGGAATCATAAGAGCAAAACAGGGAATAACAATTGGATACCCAAATTACCTACTGCGAGTTCCTTTGACAATGGAATGAAGAAGTGCAATGTAGGTCTCAAAGATTACAGCAGTGTTCCACTCCTGTCTAAAGTTGACAAGCCAAATGACTCAATCGTCTAATGAATGCATCAATTACGCAATATTGCACTTATTTCTTGAAATATGTTGCATTTTGCACGCAAATCGGGAAAAACAAAGGACTGACATCTGAATATTGTGCAATATTTCGTTTTGAATTATGTAATACAATTGGTGTGTTAAAGTATTATTATAGTTCAATGTCATCGATAATTTTTTTGAAAAATTGCGCAATATTTAATTTTTTTGGACTGATTAATAAATATAGATTCGAAAGCCTCAAAAACACAGATTTGTAACGCATTATTGGGCTCAGTACTTCGAATAAAAGAAAATCGTAAGGAAAACCTTAATAAATAATATGTAATGTTCAGTCTTTTATTCAGATAACGTAATACAAATTTCTTAAAGTATTTACTATTGATCTCTTCAATAGGTTCTTAGTAATATTGCGCAATATATTTTACGTTTCATTGTCGAATGTAATGTATGGAAATGCAAATGTTTTGTACCTATAAATGTGAAACTTCTAGACGTGATCATTATAATGAAAGACGTTCATAGGCATTAGTAGCCAATGGATCCTGGCCCAATAGCCTGTTGAATTGTAAAAACGGTTTAGTGAAACTATTTGTATTTATATTATACTATTTTACTAGTTACTATGAAAGCACTTAAAGTTAATTTCAAGAGAGAAGTATTATGGATAAACCTTTGTGATTTTGGTTTTAAGTAAGTACGTTTGAATGAACCTTATAGATGTTTTTTTAGGAATAAATAGCAATAATATTTCTTTAATTTGCTATAATTCTACATTACAATTTTGTTGCATATTTGTTACCACTGAAGTATATACTTCAGTGTTTGTAATTCCATTCTGGCTTTTTCTTTCTTTTTCTCCTTATTAAATTATTTTCCTAGATTGTCCAAAACCCTCGTTAAATTTTAAAATTATACCCCTAGGGAATAAAATCTGACTATCCCGTATTTCAATTTAAAGTCGATCGACTATTTATTCATTATTTTACTACGATCAACTCCAGTATATTCTATAAAATTTCAATTAACTGAATATCAAAAGTATCTAAAGAAGTTAATTAAAATGGAGATTTCAGTTAAAACATCTATTTCGTAAGTCAATAATGACCGAGACTGAAATAATATTGACTGGATTTAATTTCATGGTTTCTTGTATCCGTATTTCACAGGTATTTTGCCTTTAACACACCATTCAAGCGTACTTGCTTGTTTCACTGCGAGTAGGTAAGCGATAAGCGAGTTTTATGGCTTCATGCAGTTTTATGAGTTTTATGCAAAATGGTTAATTGTAAGTGTAAATGTAAATATTACTGTGTTGAAATAAGTGGTTATGATTGATAAAATACATTAAACAACTTAATAGTTTAAAAAATTAAATATACGATTGTATCGTGTCAATGTAGATACTAAAGAAAAAAATTGGGACTGTGCTGTTGACCTTAAGAAGATCCCTCGCCTGGAGCCAAACCAGTGAGTAGTATCAGGTCATGTTTATCACAAAAACACAACAATATATTATGTAAAGTTTAAACTCCTTAGGATAAGTGGTAGTAGGTCTAATTAGACTTGCAAGATTTGGCCCAAACAAACAAATATGGCACACTAAATAAAACCGTTTTAAAAATGGAATAGAGCGAGCCACATCCAATAAACATTTATATTTTTTGTTTTTGGTTCGTGTTAGAAATTCGTTAATGCTGACTGTAAACATATTTGTCATGACATTTATGCAATATGACTTTAATGACAATCATCTACATCAGTCAATTGAAACAATGAAAATTCATATTGTTTCCAATGATAATTAAAATACCAAATGAGACATATCGCAGCGATTTGTAAATACATAGTTACACGCTCGCGGTGGAACCAGTATTTTAAAAGTAACTTACACACGCCTACTCGTATAGTTAAATTTTAATAGTCGATGTTTATACCTAATAACTAAATAGTTACTTAATGAAGCAAAACCTACCTGTTGTAAATCGCCATTCTTGTTTCTAAAAGATATATTTTTTGTAAACAAATAAACCTAGGGTTGTCACTCGCAAATTAAAACAATGCAAACATTTAATTACCTACATTGAGACTTAATTTTTTATAACAGTCAAATTAACTGTTTATAATATAACCCATATTTAATTGCTTACTAAAATGGTGTAGATATTAGCTCGGTGTCATCTGAAAGAAGCTAATAGGGTGTGCAAGCGGCAAGCCTCTTTGGATTACATACGTGACGATCCATACGATCGTGACTACTGAAGGTACCACACATCCTAATATTTATGTTGCAGTTTAGTTGAATTCACCCAGCTAGTTTTGGATCTATCCAAGGTCTTATATTAAGTGTCGTCTGTGACTTTAACTGACACTACATGAGTACGGGATTTAAATATCTTATTAAGTAATATAAAAATATTCTAACTGACGCACGGTTTATTTATCATCCCCAAAGATAATGTCATGTTTTTTAATAAACAAGTGACAACCCTGCTAATTCCTGTGCAAATCTGTACATATCGTGTACACCTAAAAAAATTGCTGGAATGGATTGTAAATAGACAATTGAATATTCAGACGCAGGAACGAAAATGATAAATGCGTACAGTGTTATGCGAACATTATCTTAGGACTTAAACATTATTTATACTTGTGCGAGGTATTTTGAAAAATGATTCCCTCGGAGATCTTCACAGAATGGGCGTCTTTAGAAGTAATCTAACCTTTTTAACTGGCTTTAGAGAAATAAATCTGTCTAGGAATTTATCTAAAAAATCGTAAAGTATTGACAAGATTAAAGATGTATATTTTTTAATATTTTACTTTTATAAAATGATTCTGATCAAACCTAACCTGATTTTTCAATTAAAATTCCTGGTACTGGAATTGACAAAAATAACAATTTTATTCGAGTATTCGAGGTTTAAACTATGAAATAATTAAATTTTGTATAGTAAATTTTTAATATTTACATAAAATTTAGAATAGCTTGAAGAGTAAATTACCTATAAGATTTTCAAGAATATATAAGAATTCATACATACACAAACACTAAAATTTAAATAATAATATTGGTTCCAGTGCCCGGAATTACAAAAGCTTACCATGCGGCTAGACAGTACTTAATAAATGTTTATTATATTTATTTTATAATTAACAGTAATGGGTTGTAAATAAGGCGATGTCCACATACTTAATATTTTATTTATTGTAAATACTATTTTATTATTATAAAAGAGCAACCTTATTGTGATCTTGGTAAATGTTATATTGAAGTGTTTAGATAAATGTGAGGTGTAAACGAATACAAATGTTTTAAAAAATGGTTTTAGCAAATATAATGTGAGTCAAATTTGTTGTATTATTTCTCTTCTCCTTAATATTAATATTTAATTTAATTTTTCATTAAAATTTCCTTAAATGACAAAGACGCATGGAAATGACCAGCTTTGCCACCAGTCCCGTTCAAGTTAGTGATATTTTTTTGTAATAATATAATACCTATGTATTTTAATTTTTAAAAGCTGTGCCGAGGAGTTTCTTTAGGCTTTTATTCTCCTCCATGACAAAGCACCTTTCCGAAAAGCCACAAAAATGACGTGCATAAGTGTATCAGTGATACCTATATGAATAAATTATTTTGAATTTTTAGTACATTAAATTTCTAATATAAAAAGTGAAAATAGTGGGGCACTTGCCATCTAATTGGTTTTAACCTAATGGGTCAAGACCTGCCCTGCGAGGTCGCGCCCTGCGAGTCACTTCTCATGACTGCTCCTCAGTCAGCACAGAGAGGTCATACTTGAATTTATTCTTTCTTGCTACGCATCGGTAATGTCCATGTGCCACCATCACTTACCATCAGGTCGCTCGTTGGCTGCCAACAGGATTATCTGTATATATATTTTTACCAATATGTACTTAACTACTGGACAAATCATAAAAGTGATGTTTTGCATGATCTGGGAATCTGATGAGCTTGCCCCTGGATGAAAAAATGGACCTAGGTACACCCATGGAAATACGAAAATCAGTATTACAAAGAGTCAAAAGTAACTTCACATAAAACAATCCATTGTTATATTTCATGGTATCAGATTGAACCTATCTGTTATATGAACCGTGCGATAAGTCTCCTCAATTCCCACATTCACATTTGAGAGAACCGTCCAATCGA
Organism: Thymelicus lineola; assembly: GCA_963932265.1. NCBI lineage: Eukaryota > Metazoa > Arthropoda > Insecta > Lepidoptera > Hesperiidae > Thymelicus > Thymelicus lineola. Next base: position 10,061,934 of record OZ010701.1, read on the forward strand.
TGCCTCTGTAATTTATTGCATTATACTTGCAAATGTCTATCTACACGTGGGTACTGAATATTACTCGTACTTACCCACTTTGACACACATTTTCAGAAGAGTTGCTAGTCTGGAATAAATTCATTAATAGGAGATAAACTAACCGCCGGTTTCTGAAAGTCTGATCTTAATCAAATAACACTTTTTACTTTACATCCATCGATTTGGCAACAGATTTGTCAGTTGACTAGTCATTCTTCAGTTGAAAAACCTTTCAGGAACCGTAAAGTTAAAAATATTCATGAAATCAGAAGTCAAGGCAGGTACCTACTCGACGATGAGGACATAAGTATTTAATCAAAATTTTAATTACCAAACTTCTGATATATCATATTTTGTAAATCTTGTAATAGCAATATTATGCACACATGTGGTCTCGTAGAATAAATATTCTACGCCTTCAGCACCTGGCATGTTTGCATAACAAAGGTTTTACATTTTACGATGACGATTGAACTAACAGATTTTTGCTAAAATAAAAAAAAGTATAATACCTATAATTCTTTCGAATTTCGCGTTGTGAACGTTATAATAGACGCCACAACGCGCTGTGAGCTATTTTTTTGCAAAATGAGCTTTTTCGGTCTTTGAGCATCATGTTAAATATCTACCTACATACCTATATATTTATGTTGTAAGAAGACCTACATGTCATTGCCAACATTGTTGGTCAGCAATTTTGCTCAATGTTGGCAATGATGCCGCCTCCTTGTGAAATGTAGATGAACATTTTGGTGGGCATAAATAATCATAAAAAAAATTGGAGGCGTTAAGAGTAAAAAAATATTTTAATAGCACTTAGTAGATTAAGCATAAAATTCGTAATTTATTCAGTCATTGTCAGTATCTACATATTTTACACGACGCACCATTTTTACTTACCATTCCATTCTTTTTTTACTTTATTAGACTGTAAATTTTGTGCGAGTAAGTAAAAGTATTTTCAGAGCATTCTCAATGAATTTCTAAAGTGCCTACAAAATTTCCAAACCAAATTTTACGATTAGATCGCTGATCGTCTTGTGCAGACACTTTTTTCACGAATATTAAAATCGTGATGGCTTTCATTCCCGTATTTTATGGCGCTTCCAAGTACCTTTATAGGTAAGTACGAGCCACGTCTTTCATTTGTCATGGTTAGGTATACTTATCGCGACTAAGTTTTGTTTTTAATTAAAATTTCTATGGAGTACCCAATTTACTTATAATTAATTGAAAAGCCATTTATTAAACCAAAAGGTACACTACATAACTATATATGTTGTTACAATATACAACCTCTTAATTACGAGTGTAGAGTGTGTACAATAAATAAATAATCTTATATATTTTATACTAGGAAATCGCCCTTGCTTCGCTTCGGGAAAAATAGAAAAAAAAATATAATGTAGCCTATGTCACCTGGGGATAGTGTAGCTTCTCAACAGTGAAAGAATTTTTCAAATCGGTTCGGTAGTTTCGGAGCCTATTCAATGCAAACAATCAAATCTTTCCTCTTTATAATATTAGTATAGATAAGATTATTTTCAAACTACTGTATATAAAAACTATGCTTGTTCATTAGTCTTTGAAACATGACTCAACATAATGAATTCCAAGTACTTAGAACGATCATAAGTCTACAAAGAATATTGTAAGGGATCGACGATTCACGCAGATAATGAGAATTGGACGATTCTTTCAGATGTTCAAAACAATCTTGGTCCGGGAGTACGAAAATATGTTTCATCACAGTACCACAGTGTAAGGTGCAATCTTGGACTATAGGGAGTATGCATACAACATAATAAGAATGAAGGACGAAGGTGTACACAAAGATAACAAAATATGTCTTGACACTTGATTAATAGATATAGAAATCAAATCAAAGATATTGAATAGAAAACAATAGTTTTACCGAAGTTCTTTTCATTTTACTGTTTGTGAAATATTATGTATATAGTAACAATAAAAACAATAAAATATGTTAAAAAATTAAGATAATTTAAATAAAAATATTAAACACACGAATAACATAAACGTATATAAACAGTAAATAGATATTTTCACAAACTTTTTTGCCACGCACCTGCAAACTGTGGAATGGGATTCCTTCCGAGGTATTCCCGGAGCGCTATGACATGGGGTTCTTCAAAAAAGGTGTGAAAAGAGTTCTCCTTCAGGGCCGGCGATGCATTGGCGATTCCTCTGGTGTTGCTCATGTCCATAGGCGACGGTAACCAATTACCATCAGGTGGCCCGTATGCTCTTTCGTCTGCCCTTCAGGCTATAAAAAAAAATTGATATTACATATATTGTGTTAAATTTTATTTAAAGTAGGTATGAATTATAAATTTTCTAAAATGTTGTAGTTCCCGTCAAACCCGTTGTAGTTCCTATTTGTTGCCGTTGTATGTTGGAGCTTCTTTAAAAAAATAGCATAAGTATCAGACAATAGATTTTTAAATCCGGAAAAGAGTCTCTCGTACTTGACGTACTGGCACACTAATATTTAATAGACTGTGGCAGTACGCATTTGTTACGCAGTATTTGTTACGTATAAGTAAGATGCAAATAATTCTTTTACGGAATAAATTAAGCATTTTTATCAAGCTACATGATTTTTAAAGGTATAGCTCAAAATTGAACTGACAAACTAATTTATAAAGGTCACTGTGACGTCAGAGATCAACGAGATATTTGCGACTCACTCCATGGAACCGCATGATGAATTGTAATTATATTATTTTATTTGCTCCCTAATCCCTCAAATCTTACCAATTTGAGGGAAAGCTGGCTCTTAATAAGGTAAAATTAGAAAAATTCACGTCCATCAGTGATAATGATTTTGAATTTGAATTGAATTGCTTTAGACTTAAGGGTGGATATACCTAAATCTCTAAACCCCTTGTAATTTAAGATTTAATGGAAATACCGTTTTTTATTTGTACAGTGATGACGGGAAATGAAATGGTGTATATACTGCGCACACTCCAAAATGTAGATAGATAAAATACGTGTCTATTTATTTTTCTTTATTTTTATTGTTTTTAACACTATCGAATAGTGTTATCATACAGGGTATGTGTTTTTTTCAAAATCAACGTATTCGATTCTTGGCCACGAATACAAAAAAAATATTAAACTAATTATTGTTAATTATTGGTGATTAAATGGTGACTAGAATCGCTTGAGTTGAGGAGAGACGTAGGCTCTCTGTGTATTCTACCGGCTATACAATGGGGAATGTTCTGAGGAACTGCCTGGTTTTCCTTCCTTCCGTTACTGCTCATCACGGTTCACCAGGTTCTATGAACATCACCTCTGGTTCTCACGTAATTATCTACCTCGCACGTGTAAACTGTGGAACGAACTTCCTGCATCGGTGTTCCCTCTAGGAGTCTAAGGTATGACATATGTTCAGTCAAGAAGCGGGTCTATCGTTTCCTTGTTGACTGGCAGCGCGTTGGTGACGCCGCCGGTGTTGCTAATGACCATGGGTGGAGGTGATCACTTACCATCAGGTGACCCATCTGCTAGTTTGCTTGCTCAAAGCACAAAAAATATCTTCATGATGTAACGAATATAAACAGAAAACTCAGTCACACGCAAACAAAACTTTTTTCTACAACAACAACGTCGTTAAAACAATGAGATGTTTCAGAAGTTACATCCAACAAAGAACAAATCCCAACAAGTTTACATCGGGTAATGCGAGGAAACCTTTTTTAAACTTTACAAATAAAATTAGCCCGCGGTGACTTTATTCTAGTCCCTCTGCCACTCATCTGACCGCAAAAGACATTTTCTGAAATTCTTTCGTGCACACGACTTCAAAAAATGCTAACAGTAATTGAAAAAAAGCATTTATTGCAGAAGAGAATGTTGGTCTATCATTAAAAAAATCCAATGAGTAGACGCTTTGCCATGAAATGAAGTTATCATCCATGATATTCATTAGTTAGATCATTGAAGGATTAAGTACGTTAAGTTCATTTGTACGTAAGAATGTACCTACTCATATCTTATAAACATGAACCCTTATTTATATTTAGAGCATGAGATTTTGCGTGTTAACTGACCAAGACTTAGGTGTATGTAATAAGACCTTGCTTCTCCAATGTGGATTAGTGGTTTTAGTGGGAAGTTTTGTGCCGTAAATAATACTTAAACTATCGTTTTTTCCCCTAACCCAATTGCAACTGATAAATGATGTAAATCTATATCAATTTCGTACAGGTGGTCTATCATCATAAAGGCATTCTTGCCATGACGATATGAATAGGATTAGAAAAGGTTTCGGGAAGTCGATTAACGAAGACCCTTTTAGCTATCCTTCGACCCTTGACAGAGATTTTCCATATAACGATAACAGGATCATTATATGGAGTTACTAAGGCTTATTATGAATTGCTCCTAGGGGACACTCCGTTTCGCATCTTCGGCAACTAGATAGATCACTGTCATCATAATTTAATTTTACATAATTAATGAATTTATTTATTTTGGATTACCAACATAAGATACAGCCGTTAACATTTCTGAAACAATTTTTTATAACATTTAACTTTTCTTACTATTACGGGTAACTAAAACATGCTTTGTGATTAGCTAGTACTCGTAAAATACTCTAAGTTTAAAGCTAAAAAAAACTCGAAACGTACACATTAAAAATAATGGTAAAATTTAAATTAACATGAAATAAAAACAAAATTAAAATACAAGAATGAACTTAACATTGACGGCAAACAAAAATAGTACAAAATAAGTCAGAATCAAAATTTAAATATAAATTAAAGATTGGGTTAACATTTGAATTAAAATTACAATTAATGTAGGTACCTTTAAAATTAATTTACCTTTGAATTTGTCGTCATATTTTTGTCGTCATCTAGCTGTCTTGAGATTTTCTTTAAACGGGTAAACTTGACATAGATTTGTTAGCAAAATGAATTTTTATCAGGATGCTTTTCTATCAGTATGACATTACCTTTAACATGCCATCTCCGATAGAACTAGATAATGATCTAAGGCCAAGTTATATTCTTGATATTTAAACATCTGCTAATGAAATACTAATAAAATTAATACATCAGCAGTTATAATTCGTCATAAACTTCTCACAGTATGACATACCTGAATCTTGCATATCTTAACACTTACTATTAATCAGTCAGAAGTTCTGGAATCATTTATCACAAAATCACTCATTAAACACTCATTAATTTGAATCTGGTGTCATTGACGGCAATTTATTTATTTGTTTATTTTATTAGTCACACCAACAAGATATACACTACAAACTTCCTAAGAGTAGACAATACATAATTAAATGCTTAGCGATACCTCTTTTATAGGTGTAATCTGCTTAGGTACATATTGAGCGTCATATTCACATTGCAATTAATGAACACCAGAAATATTTTGGCTTTCATCCTGATAATAAGTTATTAAGTAATTAAGTGGTGTCGTTCTTCCCTGAGATAATATCGGGCAAATTACGTTGAGCCGATGTTCATGGCTTTTGACACCACAATATAGACCGTACATCATTAATAATAAAGCTTATAATTAAGTGATATTGGATAACGCACGTGACCGGACCCAATTGTTATATTTCATTTCATTTATTCATTTATTGCTTCAAATATGGTTACAAAAGATCTTATAAAATAGTTATTAGTTCATACATATTTGGCTTTCGTCAGCATGCAACATAAGGTAAAATTTAATTTCAATATTATACAATTCTTATTAGGAAATTAAGTCAATAAATAATTTAATGTCAGATTCAATTAAAATAATATACTAAATCACAGTCAAATCAAATTATTCAATTAAATAACTTATTTAATTATCAAATATCAAGTGCATAGTCAACTTTTATATTTCAAATTTATGAATAAAATTTTTAAGATGTAAAATTAAAAACGAGTTCGTATATCGTCATCCAAAAATGCTTCTACGGAGTAATAACATTTACTTAATAACCATTTAAATAATTCATTTTTAAATAACTTGAAGGATTTTTCTTTCAATTGATCTGGTAATTTATTATAAATGCGAACACACATGCCATAGCAATTTCTTAGATATAGGCCTGTTTTAGTTACAGCTTCTATAATTAATCTATTTGGATGCCTAGACCTCTTACTAGTTACAAAAATATGGTGATGTTTTTTCACAAATATGGCTACTTCGAAAATGTACATGCATGGCAAAGGTAGAATATTAATATCCTTAAATATTGGACGACATGACTCCCAAGGTGCCAGACCCACTATAGCACGAATACACTTTTTTTGTAGCAGAAATAATTTATTTAACATTGTGGAATTACCCCAAATGACTATGCCATATCTAAGATTTGACGCCACATGTCCGTGGTACGCCATTACTGCAATTTTCTTATCGGCAGTTTTGCTCAGTCTTCGCAGTACGTAAACAAATTTGCTAATTTTGCAACAAGTATTTTCTATATGTTCCTTCCAATTGCAATATCTATCTACTTGGATTCCAAGGAATTTTGTGGAACTTACACTTTCTATGGTGTCGTTTTTATATTTGATATTTAATTTTAATGGAATTGCATTGTGATTGGTGAACTGAATATATTTTGTTTTGTTTACGTTAACACTTAAATTATTTCTTTGTAGCCACTCTATTGTTGACGTAGCTATTAAATTTACTTCTTCGTTATGAGTTTCCTTACATTTTGTAACGACACTTATAGATATGTCATCCGCGAAGAGAACTGTTTTATGGTTTATAGTTTCGGGCAGGTCATTAACGTAAACTAGGAAAAGAAGTGGCCCAAGTATGCTCCCCTGTGGAACTCCACAAGAATTATGTCTGAAGCGCGATTTGTATGATGTGGCAATAGATTTTTTATTTAAAGTGGTGATATCAACCTGCTGGTAACGTTTGTCCAGATAATTTCTAAGCCAATCATGGGCTAGTCCTCTTATTCCACATTTTTCTAATTTTCTTAATAAAAGTTCGTGACTTACAAAGTCGAAGGCACTGGACATGTCGAAAAATAGAACCGTATTGTAATATTTATTACTTATATTATGCGTAACATTGGTGATGAGGTCAAATATTGCCAATTCGGTAGATTTATTCTTCTGAAAGCCATATTGTTCCTTAACAAGAACTTGATGTCTGTTAAAGAATTTAAGGAGCCTAACATACATAGCTTTTTCATATATTTTAGAAAGAATGGGGATCAGTGTAATAGGCCGATAGTTATTTATTGACAATGGATCACCTTTTTTGTATATAGGTATAACTTTCGAGTATTTTAGTTTCGATGGAAAGCATCCGTTTTCAAAAGACATATTAATGAGCGCGGCGAGGATAGGGGATATTTCTCGTACACACGCTTTCAATACTCTTGTACAAACTTCATCATAGCCTTCAGAGTTACTATTTTTTAAAGATTTTATAATATTACAGATTTCTGTTGCATCACACGGTATAAGAAAAATACTGTCGGATATCATTTTTCCAAAATTATTATCATTAGGCTTACTTAGATATCCATAATTTAATATTCGTTTATTTGTCAAGTCAATATAATAATCATTAAAATTGTTAGCAATTATTTGTGGATCGTCAATTATTGTGTTATTAATTTTACAGTTTATTTTTATTGATTTAAGCTCTTTTACTCTATTTACTCTATTTTGGATAATATTCCACGCTGCTTTACACTTATTTTTTGAATTAAACATGTAATATTTGTGCACATTTACTTTGGATTTCATGACACATTTTTTAAGAATGTCAGCGTATTTAAGATATTGACATTTAATATCTTTATTTTTATAGGACAAGTAACGCAATTTTCTCTTAGTTCTAGAACTTATTTTTATGCCCAGAGTGAGCCAACGTGGCCTTTTACAAGAGTTACTTATTTTAACAATTTTTTTTGGAAAGCATAGTTTATATAATAAAATAAATAAATCATAAAAGTTGTTGAAAGCTACCTCTGGATCATTTTCATTCAATGAGTCTGAAAAAGACAGACTATTCAAGTGGTTTTTAAATATACTTATGTTTGTATTGCTATAGTCTCTACATGTTTTATACCAAAATGAGGTAGGTTCTTTTACATCTTTATAAGGGAATGATAACATTTGAGCGGTGTCATGGTCTGAGATGCCTAAATATAAAAGATAACATGCACAGTTCTTTATATTGCTTATTATGTGATCAATGCATGCGTTTTTCCTTGTTGGCATTTGTACGTGCAGTTGTAAATTGAAATTACGCGTAAGATCATGCAATAAATCGCTTTCCTTACTTTTTACTAAAGTGTTGATATTGAGATCACCTGTTATTATGATTTGTTTCTCTCGTTTACAATCTGTTAGGGAGTGTAGAATATTTTCTAGGCTGTGTATTAAAATATTTATGTCCGAGTTAGGAATTCTGTACACACAGATAACTATGATGTTAGGATTTTCAATCTCCACACTGCAACATTCAAAATGCTTTTCGATGGCAAATTTATTTATAGTAGGGATTGTTAAGACTTAGAAAGCTTAGCTTTCCTACTAATTACTTATTTTTCGTGCAACTGAATTTGTTTTCTATTACCTACAACTAAGGTAAATTTTGGAACTGATGATAAAGATTGATATTTTTAAGTCTCATCATAAGGTTATAGGAACCATACTAATTATAAGGCGGATATACGAGATATACTCTATGTACGATGAAGTGAATAAGTAACATAGAATCATCCTTCGAATTATCTTTAATAAATATGAATTTATAATGACTATAATAAATTTTATGATGAAGCCTTGTTATAATGTACAAGAGCTGATGAAGGACGAACTTATCTACTTTTTTATTCGGTCTGGCTATCTTTTGAAGTTATACTCAATTATCATTGGTTATACTTGTTAAGGGGCGTTTGGAAAAAATTATGAGAATGAAAGTTTAATGAACAATTAAATCAAAACTAGATCTTTGAAGCAGCTTCAGTTATTATGCAAGGTTCACGCCATGTTTTTTGATGTAGCCTTAAATTATGTACTCTTTCACGAGATACCCTTGAGAGTTTCTGGGCTAGAGGTTATTAGGTAGTCATTTAAAACTTTGTAGTCAAAAGAATATATTAGCCCTCGATGTAAAATGCATTTTACGAGGGTTAAATATTGTAGTCACTCGGAAAAGGAGACCTTTACCCTAAGCCATTAAGAGTTAGATTAACATTGCAAATTTTTTTTTAAACTGTTTCATTCCTTATTTAGGTTTTATTATGGGATAATAGATATTAAAGAGAAAATAATACACAGCAAAGAGCGAAAAATAGTATAATAACATATGGAAAACTATTTTCCAACCGAAAGCAATAACTTTGTCCAAACAATCAATATTCATAGAGATTTGCAAGTAATAATCTAACATCGTATACCAACTTATGAATAACATTGTAAAAGTCGAATCTATACTAATATTATTACGTAAAGAGGAAAGTTGTGATTATTTGTTTTTTTGTTGTTTGTAATGGATGAACTAAAAAACAATTTCAAAAAATTTTCAAAAATCTTTCACTAATAGAAAGCTCTTTTCTCTCGGAGTAACTTAAGCTACATACATTTTACTTTAAAAAAATAGGAATGTTTTACAAAAATCGAAGCAAAGCGGTTACTAGTATGATATAATTTTATATTTGGAAGTTGAAACTAACACTGGCTTCAACCCATTAATGGCCCACTACTGGGCACGGGCCTCTTGAGGCCTGAAGCACACTGCACCACGCTGCTCCAGTGCGGATTGGTTGAGGGGTTAGTGGCCAACCCGAGTGTCGGAAGTATTTATACCGCCCGAGGGCCTCCGACATGGCTTAACGACTGTTAAGACATATGATAACAACCGGGACCGACGGCTTTACGTGCCCTCCGAAGCACGGAAACGCTCAAGAGTTTTTTGCCACTAGTGGTCACCCATCCAGCTACCGACCGCGCTCGTTGTTGCTCAACTTTGTCGATCACTTGGGATCGACGCAAGCCGCAGGGCTATGAGTACTTCAAACTAACACACTTGAAACTAACACACTAAGGAAGATTTATCGTAAGTGAAGTTGAACGCAAAAATACAGTTTGACATTATTTCAACGCGAACGAAAAACAAGTCATATATCAGTTCCTCTTCGCTTTAGGAGTAAACAGAGAAGTTAAATTTGTTCCAAAGCATCCACCGATGGCAGTATTATACGAGTTTTGAATATTACCTTCACACTTCGCACTTCGCACGTGTTGTTCGAATTTGTGACGTTCGTTTTGTAATAAATGTTGATAATAAAGTGTTCTTAGATAAGTGAAATTGAAGAAAAACAAATATGGTGGCTGTGAGATGTCATTGTTTGAAGTATCAAAAAATAAAAATAAATCGAATAATGCAGTAAAGGTATCAAATTACCTCACCATAAGAATTTCAAAAAGGTATATTGATGGCTCCTATGTATAAGGGCCAAAATTGAAAATCATAACTTGAAAGATTTGTTATAGTTTTAAGTAAATAAAACCAAAATGTATGAAACTTTGCTTGTTTACTAAGACAACTATCGTCCTTATTTATACCGTGGTGTTTTATTTGGATTCATCTTTTTTCGTTTTACTGCACATTGGCCCTTATACGTTAGGTCTGTTACATTTATCATTCTCCAAAAACATCCTATAGCTCACTCTGCATCTGTTAAAACTCATATTATTTATTGGTAAATATTATATGTATGGAATGGAGTGTTCTGAGTCGTCGGGCCAAAGATCTCTCAAGAAAGACACAACTCAGCTTGCCTTGTTCTGACGGCCTAGGCACGCCACTGGTATTAATGGCCGTATTGGGGCGGACTAAAATACTGACTCCAATTCCATGTCGGCAGAATAGGCTGTCGTAAAAGGTAATTTCTTTTCAATTACCCATCATGATAATTATTATTGACTTATCAAGTGAATAAAATACTGTCTCCCTACTCGCACTTTCTAGTAACATTGATAAAAAAAAATTATTGCCTATAAAGGCATTAGTAACAAATATCCCTTGATCACCATAATATAGGAAGGAGTTGGATTTACATATGTTACTGTTAGTGATGGTACGTAGTGATATTACGGTTGTGTAATTTATCACGCGTGATGTAACAGTGACATCTAACTGTGATATGGAGGCATGATCACGCTCGTGATGTAGCAGGGCGTGAAAATTTTATAACGAGTGATATAACCAGTGGTGAGTGAAATGTGCCATGCCTAGTTACTATTTACATTTTATAAAGATACAAGAGCAAGAAGACAAGGCAACTTAAACCAGTATTTAAGTCATGTTTAATCCAATTGCTATTATTTTCGTGACTACAATACCATTACAACCCTTCTATTTAATTAAACCAAAAACATCGATGTAAAGTTCCAAGACGGACAACTAATTCCCAAAGTTTCCGGTAACTTTTCGCTTTACTTCGAAAATTAAATTATCAGGAAATTTTAGAATCAACGTTCATTGGCTTAGAAGTGATACTCAAAGTTTGCTTATTTATGGAACAATAACATTTTAAGTCCTTCAACTTTAAGTAATTTGAATCGTTCATAACATCCTACTAATGTCGCACCTTCAGTGGAAAAAAGGCATATTAAGATAAAATTTTAATTTTACAGGAGAGCAAAAAAACTGTTAAGATTCAAAGTATTCAAAGGAATTTACATTACGATTTCTTGCACAAAACCGTCAAGATTAATAATAAAAAGAAAAAATTGAGCATATGCAGCTTTTGACCCTCTTTCCAATCATATTAATAACTAAAATTCAACGTAAGACGACTTATGCCCTTTTTTCACTCATGGTGCGATATTATAAATGTCAAAGTTTGTTAGGATATGTATGTTTGTTATTCTTTCATGCAAAAACTATTGAACAAATTTTGATGAAAGCATTAAAGGCCGATAACCGTATAATTTAAATGGTGTTGCCACACTGCAATTACAAAATGTATTGAAATGTTACTTTACATTTACATAAATGTACTATTATGTCCTATTGGCGGCGTGTATGTCGATGAGTTAAATATAATATGAAGCGTGGGATATTTGTGAATGCATGTCAAAACATAAAAAATCATATAAGGTAACACCCACTTACATATCTGTATTAGCCTATATTATTTAGAGTAAGTTGGGGCAAAATATGATAGATAATATGACAAGTAAAAATATGTACATACTACTGCAAAATGTTATTATAACCGACAAACTATATAATATTATGCCATGCCCGCTATGAGGGTAGACCCTTAAGCTCCATGCCACTCGCACATATAGCTATACTTTAACACATACTACATAGTAATGTATACTGTGTATGTAACACAATACACATAAGATGACTGACGTGTCGTCTAATGATTGCTTTCATTTTCCGTTTTCGCGTGACAAGACACGTCGTGACGTTACTTGACATGAGCTCTCAACGTGACAGTAACAGTTGTCAGAAATCTCGCGCTGATTGTCTGCACTCAAGGGATTCGCAATTTACTCACAAAACTTTCTCAAGGACTGTTGAGTAAAGATGCGTGACTGGGAAATATGTCAAAACATTTCGCGGCATAATTTTTTGTTTGTGTTGAATGTTTCCACAGGCCAATCCTTCGTTTTGAAATCATTGTTTTACGATCTATTTTTACAGGTTATGTTAGGATAGTACTAGAAAGACCATATCACCATATGAGTATTGGTAATAGAGAATTATTTATTATTTATTATTAATTAACCGGGTGATACAGAACTCAGCGATTTCCTACAAGAAAGCTGGTGCCATAATCTTGTTGGTTAATCCTCAGGGTGCAACATAAGTAGAGGTTATGTTGGATACAGTCCAACAATTTTTTTTGTGTAATGAGGATAGCGAACGAGCCGGCAATGCCACTGTGACAAACCTCAAATTGGATTGTAGTAGGTCCTGTAAGCTTATACCTATAAACATCCGTATAGAAAGCTTTGAAGAGGTACCCAAAGAACAAGTGTTATTGGATGAAGAATTTGGTCCATTCATAGGCGTGATTAACGCTGACCTAACATGTCAGTATACTCGTACCTTCGACCAATGAATGGGCGTGGATATCCAACCAAATATCACGTGATCTTCAAGTACCTCTTCGAAGCAGCTCTTAAAATTATAGTACGTAGGTACTTTGTGGACGGCAACGTGGCATAATTTATTTTGCACTTGATAATTGATTGGCGGTTAGGTTTTCCACACCATTAGTTTTACTAGCGATAATCAATAGAACCTCTTCAATATATTGAGCTTAGATTAAGCACACATGATTCCTTTATAATGAAGACGAGAGTAAAAGTCAGAGTTTATGAAATTCTCACGAGATTGGGTATAAAGAATATCTTTATATTTTGGATGTACCTAGGTAGTATCATTAATAATTTCTTTCAGGATATATTGAATTCCTGTGGGATAAGGAATAAAGAAGATTTACATTATTGCTTTTAAATTACCTTATTACCGTAACGAAATATAGCATTTTTTATTTATCGATAGTAGCCGTGAGCATCTGCTGGCTTATTATAAACGTATGCAGATTCATTCCCTTGATTTGCTTTTTTAAATTACATAATATAGGCTACACAATAGTCATAGGGTACAAATTATGAGATAAGGAATAAAGAAGATTTACATTATTGCTTTTAAATTACCTTATTACCGTAACGAAATATAGCATTTTTTATTTATCGATAGTAGCCGTGAGCATCTGCTGGCTTATTATAAAGTAGTGGTACATAAATCTCATTCTTAGGGCTACCGTCTATGACACTTCAATTGACGATTGTATGTTAATGCTAAAAAATGGAACATAGTCAATTATACACAAACGCAACCATGTCGCTTCATGCACAGGATTCGTGCAAAAAGTATAGAGGATACCTCTATCCTCCATGACAAGATGCAAGCAAGCGATAATTGACAATAGCATGCATATGACGTGCGACTACGGTGAGAGAAGTCCTACTAATGCCAACTGGAAAACTAATGACTTCCCGTCCGAAATTAGAATTTAATATACGCGCCTCAATCGAGCGGTGGCTTAAACTTCTTCAAAACGCGCTAAATGAAAATCCTCAATTCAAAAACAACTTAAATGTGATATTTATTTGATTATCAATCCTAATAATCCACTTTTACTGCCGAAGAGGGTAACTACTTCAGCAGGATTATTACCAAGGGATATAACGTTGTTAGTTAGATAGAAATTATACTGCAATTCATTTCCAAACATCAGTTTGAAGAGGGGATTACGATTAATGGTTCCTTTAAAAGGTTATTAAAGGGTTCGTTTACTAACCAGCTCTTTCAGTGATATAAGGACTGTTATCTTACTTTATCTTGAATGTTATTTTATTTGTAACTTGTCACCAAGTGCTCGTAATCTTAGCATAATCGTTAATGTAAATTTTTCTTCAATGTTATTAATTGACAGGGTAACCTGTTTTTATTTATTTATTTATTTACATGTTTATGTCACCTCTTAAAAAGAAGAAACAAAGGGCAAACTTAATGCCTAATGGCATTGTCCACCAGTCAACCCTGGGTGGATGTGGAAATAGCTGATGGCAGGTGCTAACATGAGATATAGATATACTACATAACAAGAATACATACAAATACACGGACATACATAAATACCAATAATAACATAAATATATAATAAATAATATATAAATATATAATATATAAATATTTAGGGAATACATATACATATATAAGTATAGGGAATTTTTGCACAGTCTGCTGAAGAAAAAAGTAACACTAAAAAATAGTAATAAAAATAAAAAAATAGAAGTGACATTAATCAGAAACTGAATGTAACAGATGTTCACGCAAGCGATGCTTAAAGGAGAACCTGCTAGGAGCATGTCTCAACTCGGCGGGCAAGGAGTTCCAGAGTAGTGTTGCCTGCACTGTGAATGAATAATGGAAGAAGCCGCTAGTATGCGGGGGAATATCAAGACTAAGATTAGCACACGACCGAAGCGTTCTATCATGAGTGTCGGAGCGATACTGGAAATTATCCTTAAGATACTGAGGAGAATTAGGATCATTTAAGATGGAAAACAATAATAGGAGGATTCTAGAAGTACGCCTCTGTCGAATGGTGAGCCATTTAAGTTGTTGGCGAAAACGGGTTTACGGGTTTTATTTATTAATTATAAAACCAAAAAATATACTGAATGGTTTCGTCTTACCTTATTTTACTTTTATAATGTTTTATTTCCTCCGGTTCTAAACCTCAATATTAAAATTTACCAGGTTACATTTATTATTCCTTTGTTTTAGAAGGAAACCATTACGAGAGAAGCGTACATTTCATAATACACATACACACATACATTCACACGTACATTCTATAATGTTCTTTAAGGCTGATAATATGCCATCCGTGTATGCCCCTATTCGGATTAGGGGAGGAGTGATCATATTGTATTACAAAACTTCTTCTTTCCAGCTTCTTGCATATCTAATCGATTGCAATCTAGAAATAACTGTGACCCATGGCAAGCAATGTCCTCTGAAACAGCGCTAAAAATATAACGAGCTATGAGCGTCGTGCATAAAAAACATGAAGAAAATTAAAAGGTCAATTCAATTTAAAACAGAAAACAACCAATACTTAGACGTTCCATGTTCCATAAATTTTTAACGCCTTCTTTAACCTTACTAATTGGCTTTAAATGCTTTTTAATATAGGTTAAAGTGCAAATAACGCCATTTACAGCAAAAACTATAATAGTTCACTGATTAAAGAAAATCAGTACAAGGCTGACCTCGGATTGAATGATTTTATGCAAAATGTTAGCAGAAATAGATTTAAAATGTACTTTTTAACTCACGAATACAACAGTTTATACAGAAGTCTATAAAAATTAAATATATTACTTATTATTTTGTGAACTAATTGTAAAACAAATAATAAATGTAACCCTAAGTTGTCGTGAGTATGATAATTGATAAGAATAATAGTGCATAATACGGATTCATATTTTTGATGATATTGTATTTGTCATGTGTGAATATCGTCATAAAAATTAACAAGCTACTGAAATAAAAACCAATCGTTTTAAAACATGATTCTCTCTTTAATTATAGGGTTAGCTCAAGACAATCTCTTTAATTATAAGTTTAGCTCAACGATCACTGATGGCAAAATATGAAACATTCATTTGGTACGACATATTATCAATATTTTAACTGGCATTTTTTTGAATCAAGCCATCAATCTTAATAAAAATGATAAATCGTTTTATTTGCAAACATAAAACGTAGCATATCTAGCAAATACTGACGTTTTTTGAAAGATGCCTCTAAGGAGAATAATTAAAGCTACAGAAGTGTTTGAAGACACTTCCCATCCATTGCTAGGTCCGAATTTGAAAGGGCTTTGTATTTTTGGTTATTGGCTTAGCGGCTCTAAGTTGCGAAACTTTTTCTACCACGTCATGCATATCATGATGGTAATCATTCTTATGACCGCATACTTGGAGTTATATATATTAAGAAAAGATTTAGCTGCGGCGTTGATGAACTTTTCAATAACAGGTTTGGGTACTATAACAATAAGTAAGCTCGTAATTTTTGATGATTAAACGAACTTACCTGTACGTGAAGTTCAATCTCAATTATTCGAGAGCTTCGTTCGAAGATATTAGCATGGCAACACTAGTAGTAACACGTACGGATCCGCCATTTCGCACTGTAGTTTGGAGGTAGATAAAAAATAAAACATAAAATTATCAATTTTTGTAGGGTAGATTTATAAACCTCACTTAGCTGGGGCGCGCTCCTCTTCGGTTCGTCATTAAGTTCAGAGATTTGCTGAGCTGTTTCATGTTTCACGACTAGGGGTGTAGTGTATATGACATGTACACTAGGGAGGGAGGGATGCTAATATCTTCGAACGAAGCTCTCGAATAATTGAGATTGAACTTCACGTACAGGTAAGTTCGTTTAATCATCAATTATTCTTCGAGCTTCGTTCTCGATATTAGCATGGCAACACTAGTAGATGTTTAGAGAAGGTAGTCGTGAAACTAATGATATTTTTAGCTTTTCAATTTTTAATTGTAATATGATAGCAATATTTTACTCTTTAATTTCAATCTATTAATCAATATATTGGTGACACAGTATATGTGCATCTAATAACCATAGTATATAGCACACTCGGTATATGTTACTGATAGGTAGTAAATTTTATTTGATAATATGAACATGAGTGTAATGTTAACTAAATATAGTGGAATATCTACTGAATTATGCAGGTTTTATATAAAATATCCAGATCCTTTTTAAAAAATGATTAATGACATAAATGAGGTAAATATAAATTTCGTAATATTATTCATAATATATGATATATGGTGTTTTTCTATGTAACCCTTGCCAGTACTAAGAGAGTAAGTAATTTGATGATAATTGTATTGACTGAAATTAGTTTTTTCCCGAAGGATCCAATTTATTGTAGGTAAATTAGATCACACTACTACAGCGTGTGTAGCAACGATAGCAGCAACTATGTCACCAACCACAAATAATTCCTAAACCTGTAAAAGAATATATATATAAAAACACTGTCTTGTTTAAAACATTATCTATCTATATATGTAAAAACACAAAAATGCCTGTACAGATGTACTCTATGGAATGAGATCATCCAACCGATATGCCTTTAAATGGTTTAATTTGAAAGGCAATAATCCGAAAGTGGTTTGAACCACTAAAACAAAGCATCAGGCACATTCAGTCCATTGATAGAGTCAATTTTCCACTTTTCCATACAACAATTTGAACAGACTGACAACATAAAACACTGATCTATCATTGTCATAAGATATTTTTTTTTTTGCATAGATCTGTATAAAATAAAGTAAATGTATCGGCTTCTTTTGGTTTTTCGACCAAAAGCATATTGTAATAAATTTTGATTATTATGATTATTTAATATTTTACTGGTTTTGTATCTACTAACACTAGTTTGTAAGATATACCTACTAACATAATATGGATCAGTCTGAAATAAAGGATTATTATCATTATTCTTATTATAAGTATGTGACAGTAAAAAAAAATACTAAATTGAATAACATTGGATATTATTATGTTCCAAGTTAACTAGTATTTAAGTAGGTCGCAATGAAAATACTTTCTATAGAAAAATATATAAAATATAATCCTTATTTGTCTCGACTGCCTTGAACAATTAGCAAGGACATGGGTGAACTGCTTATGATCTCTAGAATTAAAACCTATGTGAAATAATAAGGAACATGGGATTACAAAGTATTGTAAAGTTATAATTGTTTTCGTGACAATACGCAAACCACTCCTAACCCAACTCAAGCAGTGCAAAGCGTAAACAGTTGGGATGTTTTTATAGGGGAAACAATATCCGGACTTCTATCCGGTAACTATAGTGTGATTTTTCAGTGTAAGCAAGTATTATACAATATTATATTATAGCTATAATAAAATTACTCAATGTTTAAAAAATTATTAGTGGAGGCCATAAAGGGACAATCACTAGTCACTTTGTCACTATTATTGTTATGTTTATAGGATGACATATATATGGGTGAACAAAAGACGTAAAACTTGAATATATTATAAAACCATATAAGTGTACATATTGCTTGCATTCGCCTCAGATTTTCCTCGCATGAAGAAAGTTATTACTCTTAAGATTTGTTCTATTAGAACAAAGATAAATTTAATTCGATTTGTCATTCGATGATTGTAAATTTTCTATGTCCTAGATCCGAATTCTGCAACATTAAAAATACATTATTTATTATCTTATTTTACAACATCCACTCAATGGAAATTTTAATCGTTCATACAACAAGTTTTGTTGTACCTATATGAGGTTGTCTTAGTGATCATATTGTCTGGATTCTGGTTACTATGGAGGCGGGACCCCGTTGTTGAGGCATGCTCATATGAAGTATAAATGTTATATACCATCTGTGGAATACATGCATGTTTTGCATATATAGAAAATATTTGTATCTCTAGCCTGATAGGCAAAGATGAATCAATCGTCCGCCAGAACGGAAATATTAAAAAATGCGAAGTATTAAAAAATATTACTTTTAACAGAGCAATAAATTTTGAAAATTAACTAATACATTAAGCAATGATATTGTTTATCGTATATATAATAGGGGTATACAGAAGTATACCTACTATTTGTCATTATCATTGACTGGCCAACGAGAAAATAAATCACCCAATGAAGGTTATTTGTTTATTATTATTATTATCATTAATTAAGTAGAGATAGACAAGTATTCCATACGCCTTCGTAAGTTTAAAACCCTTTAAAAATATTTGCTATACTAAGCCAAACGATATGTACCTATGATGTATAAACAGGATGTAGCATAAGTATTTTCTTCAATCCGGATGAAATTGAACCAAAAAAGGTTTCCTTTTTTAAAAGAAACTTATCACATAAGTTTATAAGAGTTTAAAAGAGCTTGAATTAAGTTTTCCTCAACTATTCAAATATAATTTGAAATTCGGAATTAATATTCATAATTTTATAAGCCAATCATATATTGGCATATGTATCCATTTTTACACATACATTGATTAGTTTACCTTCAGTATAATCAAATCGTAATCGTAAGTAGTATATTAATACTTCAATGTCTCATTATTGTTGCGTTTTTTATTGGAATATGTTCGATATTATTGCATAAATATACTTATTTATGCGAATTGTTCCATGGTAACATAAGAACTGTATGTTCCACAATAAATAAAATTCCCTTGTTGATTCACTGAGGCATACCATAATTTATGTCTATATTGTGAGAATGTTTTAGAACTTACGTCTAGGGCTTACAGATTTAGGCAGTTTTTAGGCTGGCTTTGTTGTCTGCCTTGGCTGCCTTTGTGTCAGAGTCACATATGGTTTGTACAATTTTTACGCCCATTGCAGCAGTTGTCAGAGAATCATATAAAAGGAACTGTAGCTTAAAGGCCTGATGACAGGCTAAGCTGTTTATTGAGTTATAGACTTTATGATTGAAGAGGAACTTAATTCACAAGTCACGGTAACTGCGGACGGAAAATGTGACTCCTTGAGCAACATATAGTCTCGGTGGACTATTATAGTGCTGTGTATATGACATAATGGCATCTGGCCCTAACGATCATGTGGCCCTATGACTCTATTGCTGCTAATTGAATATATACCTACTGCCATTGTTCCTTGAATAGAAATCCTTCACAGTTTTCATGCGAAAAATAAGTAGGTACTTGCTTCAGTTCACCGTATGGTGTGCGGCGTGACGCGAGTTCCTTTAGAAATATAATTTTTGTTTGAGTAATCGATTATCCCACAGGTAGATCCGGTTATCAAGTACTTTGTATAGTTCAACAAATAGCGTGCAGTATTAATTCCATATGAAATATACGCTAGTCGGCTTCATAATGCGGTGAAGATTCTTTCTGGAACACATGTACAATGCAGTGGAAATACCCCACAGATAGATCCGATTAGCGAGTACTTTTTGTTGCAGTTATCTGCGTAACCTGGTTAGGGCTCTTTATGAAATACACGTACAATGCAGTGGAGATACCCCACAGGTAGATCCGATTAGCGAGTACTTTTTGTTGCAGTCGTCTGCATAACATGGTTAGGGCTCTTTATGAAATACACGTACAATGCAGTGGAAATACCCCACAGGTAGATCCGATTAGCGAGTACTTTTTGTTGCAGTTGTCTGCATAACATGGTTAGGGCTCTTTATGAATTATGATTGAACGCAGAACTGGTTTTTAATAATTTATAACTAAATAAATAAATAAATGAAGTCTAATTTCATTACGTAGCTGCAAAGTATTTTTATAAGACCACCTTCATTGTATGAGAATCCTAGTATAAAAAGTGAAAGGATTAGTACTATCAAATATTATTGATAAATATATCGTCATCAGCGGTAACTGATACGTTTTCTGTAATGTAACATATAGTTTGCTATAGACTCCGCACGTAAATGTGTAATGTTCGCCTCGATTGCAGTGTAATTCTAATGTAATAAGAGTAGTGAAACCCACAAGAAATTAATGTTAGCAGTTTCTCTTTTATTTGAAAAGCCCCCAAAGGACAATTCGATTATGTTTTGTATTTATATCCTACTTCACTATAAATTCATTACGGATTACTAGTAGGTATTAGTGCATACTAGTGATGGAAGAACCCAATAAGTTATTAGCAGGTATCTTTTTATTTAAAAGGCCTTCAGAAGAAAATCCGATTAGGTTTTGTATTTGTACACTACTACAATATGATTATATTTGTATTTATTTTCAATATAAATTGATAAATTCTTTATGAAATACAATTACTAGCAATGGAAGGACTCCACAGGTAATTCTGGTTAGCAAGTACTTATTTGGAAGGCTCCCAAAGGACAATCCAATTATGTATATTATTTAAATCATATTGCAATATAATTTTCATACGGAAAACACGTGCTGATAATGAAGGGAAAAAAAGAGGAATACCTAAGGGTATTAATATTTAAATTGATATATTCACTGATATATAACAGATAATCTGTTTTTGCTTCGTAATTGCGTGTAATTTCCTTGCAAATTACATTGCAAGCAATATTTAACCGACTAAAGTAGGGTTATTTAGTTACTTGCTGTATTCTTTAAATTTTAATACTGGAATTCTCCTACCTGCTGATTATAAACGTTGATGAATCACTATCCAATCCAATCCAACATTTCCTGTACGAATCCCACGAAATCCAACGAAACACACTGCATATCACTCAATAAAAATATCACTTTTGCTTTGGTTAATTTTTCGTTCTAACTTTTTTAATCTTTTACACAAGTAATTGATTTTCTCATGACTATTAATTTTGCGCCCGTGCGAAACAGCGAAGCACTGAAACGTGAATGACGAACCGAAGAGGAGCGCGCCCCAGCTAAGTGAGGTTTATAAATCTACCCTACAAAAATTGATAATTTTATGTTTTATTTTTTATCTACCTCCAAACTACAGTGCGAAATGGCGGATCCGTACGTGTTACTACTAGTGTTGCCATGCTAATATCGAGAACGAAGCTCGAAGAATAATTATACCAATGCGTACAAAATGGAGCCACTTGGTGCACTTAATAAGCAAAGAAGAACTTTCTGCAATCGACAAAAAGGATTCAAACGTATTAAAAATAATGGCAGAATACACAAAATATTCAAGAACTGTTACCTATTTTTTTTGGATTCTTGCGTTCTGGACAGGAAATATCGCGGTCACAACTCCAGCTGTGAAATACCTAACAATGCCTCAATATCGAGAAAGAATTCAAAATGGCACAGAGCCTTATCCTCAAATAATTAGTACTTGGGTTCCCTTCAACAAAAACAAAATGCCCGGGTATTCAGGGAGTCTAGCGATTCATACATTCTTTCTAATCCTTGGCTCAGGTATTGTAGCAGTTTATGATACTTATGCAGTAACTTTATTGATATTTTTAAAAGGTCAAGCAAAGATTATTAGATATAAGTGCAGAACGATTTTTGGGGAAAATAATTTTATTTCGGAGGAAGAAGTTTTGAGTCGTATTGGTGAATGTCACAGGCATCATAATTATTTAAGAAAGTAAGTAAGTACCTATATATTATAAATATTGATTGATCTTTAACTTAAAATATTATGTGATCTAATTTTATCTTCTATTCCAGTGTTTATGAACAGATTAATTCACTTTTATCTCCAGTGATGTTTATGTATGTTCTTGTTTGCTCCATATCTATATGCTGCAATGTCGTGCAACTGTCTTTGGTAAGATTTGTGTTGTACAGAAGGTAGTTTTAAATTCCCATATACATCCGTCGTTGATGATTCCACATAATTATGTGAGCTAAATTAAATCCACCTCGGACCACATCTTCACTTACCATCAGGTGGGATTGTAGTCAAGCATTAACTTATTTGTGTAAAAAAAATTGTTATTATTAATTTTTGATAATTCGTGTGACATGGAAATAAGCATGTAAAAAGAATTAATGGGAAAAATAAAATCAATCGTTCAGATAACAATCGTGAAAAAAATGCGATAGGGAATGTAAGAGGCACTAGGGTCCTAGTCCTGTCTTTTAGTTCCCGTCTTCAGTTCGCTTTATTATTTAAAGTACCTTTAAGTTTAATTCTGATTGAAAGTACTAGAAATAGTATTATGTTCTTTTCAATGAACTAATATATAATACTAACATTTCTTATCCACTTGGCTAGCAATCACTCATCGTAGTCCCAGATTAAGAGAGTTATTTGACAACCTTTCTTTTTTGTTCTCAATTTTTTATACCTATCGTGTTTGATGTCCATGAGGGATAGCGACTTACTCAGATGTCTCGACTGTCAGCTATTCAAATAAAAATAACGAATTTCTTCTTCTGTAAAATCTAATAGAAGCGTCGTTGGGTTTTTAATGGTATGCAGTGGTCTTCATTTGATGTTACGTCAGTTTCTTTGCTGGCTATTACCATAAAAAAAGTGCTAATTATTAGTCCAAAATCTTTTAATTGCAGTAATGCTGACATCAAACAAAAATCGGTATAAATACTAGATTTGAATTTGTCCTGGTGCATAGCAGTTTAATTCTCACTAATCTAGCTAAGTAGATTGAATAGAATTAACTGTAAAATTCAACTTGCTTTAATTATAAAATGGAAAAGCTGTATTGAAATCTTTCTTAAGTTTGTTATTACATTTTGATAAAGTGAAAAATGTTATGAATAACTTTAGCGAGGTTCGACAAGCCGCGGAGCAGGAAGTGCTAGGTACCATGCCTAGTGAAGTAGATGAACTAAATACTGGAGACTAATTAAATTTTCTTACCTGAGCAAATTGCGTTGTAAAACCGGCCAAGTGGGAGTAGTACTCGCACATAAAGGTTTCTGTAACTATGGAATGTAAAAAAGAACTTTGTCATACGTTTTTTGTTTATACCTATTACAATTTAAAATGTTAACTCAAGTGAGTTATTGCGTTTTTTGGATTTTTGGCCTGTCTTTATTATCACTTTATTATTTTTCATATTTGTATTTATATCTTATAGGAAATCAAAATACTACACGATAATCTTAGTATTTTACGTGATCAGTTTTTGATTAAAGGAAAAAATAATTTTAACACTATTACAAAATATTTTACTCCTGTAAAATCTAGACCCAAGAGAAACCCAAGATAACATGAATGCTTCATAAATTTAATATTGCCTCTGTAGATCTCGACATTTTACTCCTTTTAAAATCTCAGCTTCAACCTGAACTATAATTTATTGTATTGGTACTAATTGGCAGTTCTGATGAATGAACAATGTTTTAATTACTTACGTTGCTTTGAGCTGGTTGTTTGTTCTCTTCCTCATAACATTTTTCGTAATTTCTTTTAATGTTTATTACACAGCTCGCTTCAAATTATTTTCTTTATTAATTTCAGAAACTGCGTTGTTGCGTTAAAATGCTGTCATTGTTTGTACTGTTTGTTTTCTGCTAATTAATCTATTGTTATTTTTAGGACATATTACCTGCTCAGAAGCTATGGGTGTATGAATACACTTTTGTCCAAGTTTGCCAGCTGTTTCTTTACTGTTGGCACAGTAACGAAGTAGCTGTTGAGGTATTTATTGTTTTTAACACGTTTTTAACACAAGCGACACTGAACAAAAACACCTAGTACCTACAAAAAAATTGGATAAAAAATGCTAGAAAGCTCATGAAATTAAAGTTAGTTTGGATTTAATTAAAATGATTTGAATAAAAGAAAGGAAAATTCTAAAAATATGCGTGAAAAAGTTGTTTGTACCTAAAGTTGTGTTTTGCTATGTTTTTGATGAAGTATCTTTCGATTTGGAGACGTCCGTATCGGATACAGGGAATAGGAATGTATTACATAATGAATGTATTACATAAGGAATGTATTACATGTATATTAAAGTTTAATGGATAAAAGATATGGATATACGTAACTACAAGTATGCTCCTAGCATTAGTCTAAATAAGATATAATTAACTAATGTTTTATCAAAGAATATTAAGACATGTAATATTTGCAGACGGATGCAATAAGTAGTGTATGCTTCGAAAGCAAATGGTGGCGAAGCAGCCCGAAGCAACGGAAAATGTTAGTGCTGCTTATGGGCAAGATGAACCAGCGCTACATACTGACGGCGGGACCTTTCACATCCCTGTCTGTACCTGTTTTTATTGATGTAAGATATTACTAACAATATAATTACTGTCTAGAATCTAGATGAATACATTGCAAAAATAAAGACCTAAAACATCAGCTCATTTTAGAATTAGTTGATCTGTTAGGTCTTTATTTTAATAAAGGACATAACCGACGCATTTGTATAAAGTAACTGATGCGTTGTCAAGCAAGAAAGGTAGAGAGAAAGAAAGAAAGAAATAACACTGTAGCTCCAGCAGGAACACGAACAATCATTTGGCGGGTGACATAAGCAAGCAGCCTAAGAAGAAAATGGCTAGAGTAAATGGATCTTTAACACTGCATCTATAAAGGTTCAAACCCTTTTTTGGTAGTTTCTTAGACGGTAGTTGCTACAGTCAAGTAAAGTCGCTAACAGCAGAAATTATATGTCACAGTCTACATACACACCGAGAAAATATGTTAGTTTTAAAACAATTAAAAAACTTTTGAATAAACTAAACAACAAAACTACTTTTAAATAAATTAAAAAAAAGAAGGTAATGAATGACGATATTTGATGATTTTTTATTAATCAAGCTCTACATTTGTCTTGGTTAGTTTTCACGTACTTACGTAGGCTATATTATATTTGTATTTGTTGTTCAGATATTAAAGTCAAAGTCAAAGTCAAAATATTTTATTCATATAGGTATCATTGATACGCGTCATTATCTTCGTTAAGTCTGTTAGAATGATGTAATAACTATGTTACTTTTTTAAAATTTGGTTCTTTGGTTGCTAACTAATGAAAACTAGCCAAATCAAATGTAAAGCTTGAATTACATGTTTTTGTGACAAAAATTTTAGGCTTTTCTACATAGAACTTGGCACCCATTTAGATCTCAATACTTTTTTTTTGAACAAAGCTCTCATTTCACATTTATATTTTTGATGAGATATCATTACTTTTTGTCTAGGAATTATAATTGTTTATAGATAATGAATAAACCTATTATTACTTGTAAAATTACTCTGTACAGTGGAATCGCTAATTCACTAGTTTCACTAATTATCAATATTTTTCAGTTTTTAGGTTTTTTCCTTTACATACGCCTAATAGTCTACCTTGATGACAAATATCAACTTTCTAGGTCATCTGAAAGTAGGTTATGTTTTTGATCCTGTTTTTGTTTTTAATTAATTACCGTTTATTCGTGTTTGTTTCAGATAATAAAAGGTTCATACAGTTTCTACACATTGTTCATGCAGTTGCAAGACAAGTAATGAAGAATTACCTTTTTGAAGAGACACTTATTTAAACCTTTTATTCTTTAATCTGAGATCACAGATTTAAAAATGATCCAAACGGATTTTCAGTAAAAAATTCAGTGAGACACCCTTAGTAATACCAACTCCTCTATTCGTACAATTATCACACGCACACATTGACACCATGCTGTTATTAACCGCCATTACCGCGTCAGATTGGTCGGACCGCACTAAAAATTACGCACACATGGTAAGCGGGCGGCATCACTCTCGATAAGAAAAGGTGACGTCTGGTTCTTTTTTTAAGTCTATGTCTGAGATTTAAACATAGTCATATTTTCTTCACCGTACTTTCAACCATAGCTCTCTACACTTTGTTTATGTAGTTAGAAGATAAATACTCAAGATTAACCTTGTTGAAGACACATTAAAATATTTTATATCGCACATTAATTTCAAGAAGTTCGATGCATTATTAAAATTATTATTAGGTGTAACCAATTGGTTTTTTATTTAGTCAGTAGAAATAGACCTAATATATCGTCCCCGTAGTTCGAAAAGTCACTAAGTCGAAAAATGGACAAAATGAGTTATCAATGTCACTAAAACCACATTTTTTTTCTCTAAATATCTGTCTAACCATCTATGTTCTAAGTGCGTTCGTTTCCGATTTACGAAATGTGAAAATTAAGTAAATGTATGTTTTGATCTTACAGCGAAATGAGAGAAATAACTAAATTTTCTTAATTATTTTATACTTATCGAAACTTTACGTAGGTCGGAACTAAAACGATTTAATTACTTTTTCTATTAAATTTTCAATGCATACGCAGGCTTTTAGGTAGACTATAATCACTAAAATGATTTAGTGAGTTATTAAATTCAGCACTTTGCTAAAATACTCGAAAGCGAAAATCAACTAACTCCAAATAGTGACTTCTCACTCCTTACTGTTAAATGATTTTGTAAAATACTACCAAAGTGAAAAATCATTATTTCAACATAATGATTTCTTCTCTAATAAAAATGGATTAAAAGACCTATTGTGAATAATACTTAAAATGTTTTAGTTATTATTTTTATACCTTCGACGAGCATCCTTACATTTAGGTACATATCGCTTGCGAGTTAGTGATTTTGTCGCGGCTAGAGAGACGAGCGCGGCGCGTGGTGACTTTAATTCTCGGCACTGACCACTTGCGTTTTTGAGTATTATTTTGTGCACTTTGTAAAAATGAGTCGTGCAAAGTTTATTATTGATTTATTAAATCAAAACGAAAAAGCTATTGTAGAGGTAAGTGATTTTTGGAATCATACTTTATATTTATCTCTTGGTCTTAAGAGGGATCGACGAGAACTATGTGTGCAGACTCCAACCTCTATGAGGGAATACCGATGGCTTAATGAACAGATCTCCAAGTGCAGGCGACGCGATCTGCGAAAACACAACGCAAATCGTGTAAAAAGCACTATTGAGTGAAACCAGGGCTCATAATCTAACATTTTAACAAAAAATTAACCGACTTCAAATGAAGTACATTGTACTTTTGATATGGATACCATTGTCAGATCTCATTCAAATTTATGTGGGACTACGCGACAAGCACCAGCTTTCAATTAAAAATAGAATCATTAAAATCGGTTGGCGCGATATTGAGTAATTCGTCGATTTATCGCGCACATACTTAATGCAAATTTAAGACTTATATGATTTTGACATGGATGCCATTGTCAGATCTCGTTCAAATTTTTGTGGGACCACACGGCAAGCACCAGCTTTCGATTAAAAAAAAATCATCCAAATCGGTTCACCCAGTCCAACGTTCTGAGGTAACAAACATAAAAAAAAAATACAGTCGAATTGAGAACCTCCTCCTTTTTTTGAAGTCGGTTAAAAAGTGTTCACCAGGGATATGTCTATTGGGCAAAGTCAGCTTACGAGGTTGAAGACCGAGTCCAGCACCATTTCCAGCACCGACGTCAGCCTGTATGAGATTAGAGAGGCTCTCAAACAGGTTAAAACAACAAAGCACCGGGAGATGACGGAATCACAACCGAGCTTCTGAGAGCTGGAGTGAAACCCCTTCTAGTGGCTCTCCAAAAACTGTTCGATTCCGTCATCAACACAGCAACTACCCCAGAAGCGTGGAGCAGAAGTGTGGTGACGCTGTTCTTCAAGAAGGGCGATAAAGCCCTTTTGAAGAACTACAGGTCCAATGCACTTCTGAGCCACGTTTATAAGCTGTTTTCGAGGGGACGACCCTCGCATTGCACGCAGGCTTCACGACTTCCAGCTTCCCGAATAAGCAGGATTCCGAAAAGGCTACAGCACCATAGACCATATTATACACACACTGCGGCAGGTTATACAAAAGACCGAGGAGTATAATTTGCCGTTATGTGTTACCTATGTGGACTATGAGAAAGCCTTTGATTCTATCGACACCTGGGTGGAACTAAATTCTCTCCAGCGGTGCCAGATCGACTACCGGTATATCGAGGTGTTGAAATGTTTGTACTCATCTGCCACTATGTCCGTCAGAGTACACGACACAGCAACGAACCCCATCCAATTGCAGAGAGGTGTCAGACAAGGGGATGTCATATCCCCAAAACTGTTCACCGCTGCGTTAAAAGACATGTTCAAGCTGATTGAGTGGAAACGACGTGGCATTAACATAAACGGCGAATACATCACACACCTGCGATATGCCGATAATATAGTCATCCTGGCGGGTTCCCTGGAAGAACTTAGTACAATGCTTGGGGACTTGAACAGCGCCTCACAACGGGTGGGTCTTGTCCATGACAAGACGAAAATCATGTCGAATGTCCATGTCACCCCCGTACCGGTTATTGTGACGGCGCTGCTCTCGAAGTTGTAGACGAATACAATTACCTGGGACAAGTGATCCAGATGGGTAAGTCTAACTTCGAGAAAGAAGTCACTCGTAGAATCCAACTCGGATGGGCTGCGTTCGGGAAACTGCGTCATATCTTGTCGTCCAAAACACTACCTCAGTGCCTGAAGTCGAAGATGTTCGAGCAATGTGTGTTGCCAGTGATGACATACTTATCCGAGACGTGGTGCTTTACTATTGGCCTAATCCACAAGTTCAAAGTAGCGCAGTGGGCTAGGGAGAGGGCTATGCTCGGTATTTCTCTACGTGATTATCTACGTGATTTATCAGAAATGAGGAGATCCGTAGACGAACAAGGGTAACCGACATAGCTCAAAGAATTAGCCGGCTGAAGTGGCAATGGGCTGGCCACATAGTGCGAAGGACCGATAACCGTTGGGGAAGAAAGGTCCTCGAATAGCGCCCACGTCTCGGAAAAAGGAGCATAGGACGCCCCCCGACCAGGTGGACTGACGACCTGAAGAAGACAGCGGGCATCCGCTGGATTCAGAAGGCTCAGAACCGGTCAGAGTTGCGCAAGTTAGGGGAGGCCTATGTCCAGCAGTGGACCTCCAAGGGCTGATGGATGGATGGATACTTTATATTTTAGTTTAGTATTTTGATGTTGTCTTCTGGAGGTGAAAATTATGTACCTACATTATTTAAGAATACAGATAAATATCAAATAATATTATTTTATAGGAATCTGCTCCTTTGAAGACTTCACGAGAACTGTTATAGAAAGTAATTATTAAGTATGGTGCCTATTATTTGGGTAGTAGGTACTAAACTTTGTTTTTGTCGCTTCGATTGTTTGTTTTTTTGTGTCGTTTATTTTTAATGCTTAAGTTATCTTAAAGCAATGGTTACACTTGGTTACATTAAAAGTTATATATTTATTATATAATTATTACATATATTATATTTATTATTATCAAAACAAATCTTAACACCCAAATTTCAAATCTTAAGATACTAGGTATTATTTACAATGCACATTTCGTACGTCTAGCACTAAGTTCCAATTTACTTAACTAGAGGTGGTTTTCTTAATAATAATTTAGAACAGAGTGAAAGATCACTAACTAAGGGCGAAAATTAACTAACTCCTAACTAACTCAGACATTCTATTGAGAACAAATA
Organism: Thymelicus lineola; assembly: GCA_963932265.1. Classification (NCBI taxonomy): domain Eukaryota; kingdom Metazoa; phylum Arthropoda; class Insecta; order Lepidoptera; family Hesperiidae; genus Thymelicus; species Thymelicus lineola. The sequence goes on from OZ010701.1 coordinate 10,092,522, forward strand.
ATTAATTTGCGTTTTTTAGGGTATTTTATATTTTCTCATTAACTACTCGATTTTCACTTGTTACAGGTAGTATAATATTAATTTGATTTAAGTTCCTTCAAAATAAAACTAAAAACATAGAGACATGTTATGACATATTAAAGTTATGGCGATTTATATATTTCAAAACTTTAACCCTCAATATCTCAAAACACGTTTTTTGCACTTAATGACTTTTCGCTCTACGGGGACGATATGTGAGCTCTAATATCCAAACATAACCAGCACAATTAAGATTTAAGGCCTTACCACCGTGCCTTTATTTTACAGGATTTTGTGCACACTGTGAATTTTTTTATTGTTAACCCTTTTTACGTTATAAGGGCTCAGACGGCATTGTAAGTACCTACTTCAGATTTTATAATAGTGAAGTGTGAAACATCTGTCTGTCTGAAAGTCTCACCTAAATTGTCAACAAAATGTTAAAAAGGACACAAGAAATAGTACGTGTATATCGCGCGTGTACATGGGAATCCATTGTATATTGAAATAATTAGACGACAAAATCACAAATCACTATATTCAATGATCTTAGAAAAAAGTAGTATTATAACGTCACACAAAAGAGAGTAAATGTGGTAGAAGGACAGTGTACCTATAACCTCGGCTATAGTTGCGCGCGATAAAGAGACGGTTGTATTTTGCATCACGTCGTTCCTGACTGTCATCGACTGAGCACAGGTTTGCTAATTAGCCCAGTTTTGGCATGCCACTTTTTTAATTATTATTTTTTAATTATTTATTTAATTTCAACATACAAATCGTTCTTACAATTTTGTCTATCCAACACTCTTAAAAACTAATGGATTAAGTTTGTCTCAGAGTGTAGATAAGTGATCACAATATAAAATTCCATTTGCGACGCAGCGCGGTCGATAGTTCGGTCGTAACAAGATGTACGGTAGGTTTTATAGACTAATCATTTATTACATCGCCGGTAGTCGGTGCAGCCCGCGCTCCACTGATGTCCGGACTCCGTAGTGACGGTAGATCACACGAGACGCATCGCTTGAAAAAGATCGCTCGTTCTTTACACAGGCTGCTCCCATATCGACAAATTTTTGCATGTTTTTTATTTAAAAAGTATAATTTATTTATGTTTTAATTTCATTTACTGTTTAAAATCTCTATTGTAAAACTGTTAACGATCCATACGTATATTGTACATGTAAAATATTCGAAACTTTACTAGGGTTTTTATTTATTAAATTATATATTTATTACTTTTTATTTATATTTCGACAAAAAGTGTTCCAACAGCGTAGCGTTTATATTTGTTTTTGTGATTTTATTTTTTATATGTAAGGGAAGATTGTTTATTAGGTCCGGTATTATATATTCTGATAGTCTCTTTCCGTAGTAATTGTTATATTTTGGCTTTAATAAAATTTTGTTTGTAACTTTGCGTGTAATTATTTTATGCGTTGTTTCGTGCAATATTTCTTTTCGGAAATATTGCTCTTTTAACATATTGTATTTAACCAGATCTTGTATTTGCAGAACTTTACAGTAATTAAATAGGGAATTATTTTCGATAAATAAACTTTTATATTTATTAGGTACTAAGACTTTAAAATTCTTTTTTGTAGATTATAAATTTTATCTAAATAGGTTTTAAATGTTCTTCCATAGCTTGTAAGTCCATAAACAATTATACTTTCAGCAAGGGCTTTATATGTAGTCATTCTTGTTTTATATGGTACCTTATTTTTTAGTGCATGAAATTTAACTAGTATGGCACGTAATTTGTTACAGACGTAATTGACATGACCATCCCAATTAAAGTGCTTGTCTATAATTACCCCAAGATACTTGTGCTGTGATACTTGTTCCAGTTTTGGACATTTACAATTTAGGTTGTTGAGTTTTTTTCTATGTAGGCAGTTGTGAGAGTGTGCTTTTATTAATAATTCAGAATTTATTTTATTATGACAAGAGTGTATATGTAAAAGTTTTGTTTTTTCAGCATTTAATACTAATCCTGCATCATGAGACCATTTGCATAGTCTATCAAAATCTTCCTGAAGCAATTTTTGTGCCAAATTAATATCTTTATTTGCTACAACTATACAGGTGTCATCAGCAAACTGATATGTTTTACAATGTTGGGTAATATTGTTCATGTCATTTACATATGCTAAATAGTGCAAAGGCCCCAAAACTGAGCCTTGCGCTGTGCCTTCTGTTACTACAAAAGGGTCACTTACAGCTTTACCAATTTTGACCTTAAAAGATCTGCCATCTAAGTAATTTTTACACCAGTTAAGCAGAGGACCTCGAACCCCCGTGTCTTCTAGTTTCGATAATAGTGTTTCATGTCTCAATGTATCAAAGGCTTTACTATAGTCAATAAATATAAGTAAAACGTGTTTCTTATTGTTAAGGAAGGAGTTTATGTCATCTGTGAATTTCGAAAGAAGTAAAGTTGTACTTTTACCTGCCTGGAAGGCATGCTGATTTAAAGATAGAACATTGTGTGTTTTGTAGAAGTTGTGAACTTGATTACTAATGTACTTTTCACAAATTTTATCAATTACTGGAAGAATTGTGATTGGACGGTAGTTTGCCATATCGTTGTGTTGACCTCCTTTATGAATGGGCCGAACTATTCCTGTTTTTAACTCCTCAGGATAACTTCCGCAAGATATGCATAGGTTGAGAAATCTCGCTATCACACCGCAGATTTTGTTTGATAGCGCTTTTATGTCAATTGCACGGATTCCGTCCATGCCTCCTGCTTTTTGTGTATTTAATTTCCGTATAATTTTTTTAATATCCGTTGCAGTAGCATTTTTGTAATAAAGAGATTTATCTAGAGGTTTTCTATAACTTTTGTCATCCAATAACGTGGTTTTACAAGTGGGAATTATATTTTTTACATTATTTTTAAATGCTTGTCCAAAATTTGTAGCTATAACTTTTTCATCGCCGTTGTTAAAGGCGTTTAATACTAATTCATCTATTGAGGTTTTTATTTTACCTGTTATTTTATTTAATATGTACCAAATCTTTTTAGGATTATTTTTATTGTTATAAATTTCATTTCTGTAATATTTGTTTTTTGAGTAATCTATTAATTTAATTGTTTTATTTCTTTGTTTATTATATTCATATTTTAATACCATATTATTTAAGTCTTTTTTCCATTTCCTAAATAATTTGTCCCTTTTTTCACACATGTTATTTATATTTTTATTGATCCATTTTCCCTCATCTCTCTTCGAGTTGTTTTTAGATATATTGTACTGGGCTTTTATATAACACTCTTTAAATTTTTCTTTTATATAATTATATATTTTATTAGGGCTATTCATATAGTTAATTGCGTCAAAATTTATACGTTGCAGATTGTCGTTTAAAATTTTATTGTTAAATTTGGTAATCATTTTTGGAGCGACCTGTATAGGCTTATTGGTGCACAACGTTGCAACCGTCATTCGGTGATCCGCCAGTACGGTGCAGAGCGCGGCTGTGTACACGTCTTGTATCTGGGATCTGATAAATATGTGGTCTATACAACTTTTACTGATAAATTTATGGTTTGCCTCTATTCGAGTGTAATCCGTGATACCACATACAAGTCCGTGTTCACTCATGATATTTGAGCATGCCTCCCTACATCTAGTGTTTAATTTAAGATCAATATTCATGTCTCCCAAGACAATCAGTTCATTTGAAGAAAGAGAAGTTAGAATACAATCCAATTCGTTAATGAATAAGTGTTTGCTAGTGCTTGGTGGTCTATATATTGCACACACAGTTATTTTCTGATGAGATAAGGTAGTTAATGTCCCCGTTACGCATTCAAAGTGATACGTAGTTGTTTTATTTGTTTTAAATCTATGCTTTTTGTGTACATATATAATTATTCCCCCTCCCTTTCTATTTAATCTGAGCTGTGTGTGCATTATATACCCCTCAATATTGAACAAAGAGCTTGATTGTGGCGGTATGTTGGCCTCCGTTACTATTAGGATATCAACAATACTCTTACTGTTTTTTACAAGTATTTCTAACTGGCTAAAGTTCTTATATAAAGATCTTACATTAACATGCACTAGGTTAATTTTGTAGCTCGACACTTTAGGTAAACAATTAGTATATTGGTTATAATTTAAGCAGTTATATAATTCAGTTATAGTGGAAGTTTTAAAATTTATATCCATAATAGTGGTAAATTAGTCTAATACAACTGGTAGATGTTTTACTTGCGGTTTTACAAAATCTTGTTTTTTTGTTCACGGAGCAGAGTTTCTATGTCATTTTCACGTCGAATTATAAGAATCTTTCTCTCAGTGTCACTTTTTCGAACTAGTATTTTCCCATCTTTACACCAAATGTACTTTTGGTGCACGTATAACGTATCTTTTTCCTTATCATTGACTATATTATTTATATTTGTAGCAGAAGGAGGTATTCTATGATGTTGGTTATGAAATGATATTCCTTTTACTTTGCACCATGATATATTTCCAGTTCTCCTAACATTCACATCAATATTCCAAAGTACTTCAATACTACGTGATCAATAATAATCTGTTCTACATTCTTGACAATTCCCTAATCTAAATATGACATGACATTTCTTATATGCCAGCCTCTGCATCAGGCAAGCGCTGTAGAATAAAGAGGTCCGTCCCTGGACCTTCACTGGAGATTCATGGCCTCACCGATACGGCTATCCTGACGTGCGCTCGTCCTCGTGCGCGGATTAATTTATCTTGGTACGTCATCACTGGATCAAAGCATGTGGTCTGCTCTAACTGCTGGGTCCGAAACACGTTGTTTTTGTGTTCACTCACGCGGCCATCGCTGACGACCCGCACGGCCTCGTGCGATCATAAGAATTCTGTAAAAATAGTCTCAACAGTATCTTGCTCGGCTATTCTGACTACATTAACCTCACTCATATTCATTTTTATCATTCATCATTATTAATTTATAGTTAAGAATAATTCGCTCATTAAGTCTGATATCTTTTAAATGTGGACACTTAAAACATAGTGGAGAGAACTATGGTCTGGCCATTTGGTTACCAATCTGGTTCATAAAACTCTACGAAACGTCGCAATTATGTCATTGTCGTCTGGTCCGGTTCAAACCCTGCAGACTCCTGGCCCAGTCTCTCCAAGACTCTTCAGGTACATCGCCCCTTCAGTTCTATGCTGGCCCGGACTCTATTCACACTTCTTTCCTTTTTTTTTCATTTTTTTTGACACCTTTTTTTACATCCTTTTTTTACTCAATTTTTTTTGTAATTCCATTTTGTTACTAGGTACTCTTTTTTTACCTTTCATTTTCACTTTTCTCTTTCTTCACTCTTTTTTACACTTTTTTTTTAGGTACTATTTTTTTTACCTCTGTTTTTACTTTCCTCTTTATTTTTTCTCACTTTTTTTTTTACAATAGCCATTGTTGCGACACATTAAATCGATATCATCATATCATCATCATTAAACCTTCTTTTACTATACTACCAGACCGACCATAGTTTCTCTACGTGACTTACACCTGCAGCAGACATGTCTCCAAGCAAACCATCGGTTTCAGTGTTAGCTCCTGGGTCTCTTGGTTTCACGTGGTAGATCATTATTTCATGTCTTATCGATTTTCCGCAACTGAAAAATAAAAAGAGTTAATTTGACTCGTATGATATCAGGTTACTCGTATGATAACACATTTGATGCTAGACTAAGGCTACTTATCTGCGATCCATACTCCTTAGGTCATCATGACACATTGGATGGCTTGGTTTATATGAACTCTAGCTCCACTGAGTCGCATCACTACGTTTTGCATTGTCCACGTCGATTATATTATGAACTTCCACATTCTCATTTCATCGCGTTTTGTATTGTTTCATTTCTCATTGCAAAATTTTCTTCAAATGTCATCCGAACTAGTGTCATTCCTCATTTATTTTCCGATTTGTGGGCATGTTTCGTCAATCACTTCTGATGTAGCAGAAGGAGGTATTCTATGATGTTGGTTATGAAATGATATTCCTTTTACTTTGCACCATGATATATTTCCAGTTCTCCTAACATTCACATCAATATTCCAAAGTACTTCAATACTACGTGATCAATAATAATCTGTTCTACATTCTTGACAATTCCTTAATCTAAATATGACATGACATTTCTTATATGCCAGCCTCTGCATCAGGCAAGCGCTGTAGAATAAAGAGGTCCGTCCCTGGACCTTCACTGGAGATTCATGGCCTCACCGATATAATATTTATTGATAGCAAAGATGCTAAGCAATATTGAAAAAGTACTACTAAAATCCCTGAAAATTTAAACAATATTCATCCAAAACAAATCAGATATATTCTGTTAAATTGGAGTATTTGTTGCTAGCAACAGATATTCCAATTGTTCTTCAGAAAATGTTATTTGTTATTTAATGTGGAATTAAAATAAATGTATCTTTAAATGAAATTGGAAGTCGTCAGTAGCCTCTCAAAGAGGGGCATGATATCAATATAATTACATTGGAAGAACGAAGCAATCGAGAGAGGTCATGACTTTGTTAGCGAGAATCCATTTTGATTTTATTTCCATTTTAATGGAGAATTCATGTCAGATATTTGGACAAAAGGTATTACTAAGTAATAATAAATAAATATGTATAAATATGTAATGTAGCCTGTGATTGTAGCGTACACATTCATAGCCGAACATTTGGATTCCGTGTCGTGGGTGCCATGGTCAACACACAAAAACAAGCACAGTACATCCAGACCTAGAACAGAATTTTATTTTATTTTTTATTTTGGTCTTAATTATATTTAATCATACCATCTGTAAAAATAGGGAATGTGAGTGCGAAAGAGTGAGCGTGAATAGCGAATTTTATACGAAGCTCAATCCAGTATCGAAACGATTAATCTAAAAACGATCTTAAGATGTCTTTATTTGATACGAAGTATTATACATTCATAAAAACGCCAAGAAGTTACTGCTAAAAGGACTGTAAATAATACATCCATAAATGTTATATTTACGAAGATAGATTAATGAGATAAAGAGATGAGTTATATCAAACAAAAACTTCCTTCTTATTTTTACGTCTGTACACGCCAACCGCCATATTTATTATCTATATTTTTAAACATTGTACTGAAAACACTGATCTTTTCATATTTTCTATTTTCTATTACCCAATTCCTGTTGTCAATGGTTCGTCAATGCATAGGTACCCAAGTAACCCAAGTCTCTCATCTTACTCGCGATGCATCTCGTACGCATCGAAATAAACTGTAATCAATAAGCCGGGTGGCTTAAAACCAAATAAGTGCACATCAACACCAGGAGATCTCCTCAACGCCCTCAAGAATAAAGGCGTGTTTGTAAAAAAAGTAGTGGAATGAAATTCAAAGCCTTGTAATGCACCAGTATCCTTCATGGTAAGTTCAATTAAATTCTTCCCAGCTCCTTCCTCATATAGCTCAACGTCAGTCTAAAAGTAAGATATAAATATGGACGATGTTTGGCTTCAACCCATTAATGGCCCAATACTGGGCACGGGTTTCTCCTCTTGAGGAGGCCTAGAGTATACTCGTACTAACCACGCTGCTCCAGTGCGGATTGATGGAGGGGTTAGTGGCCAACCTGAGTGTCGGAAGTTTCTAAACCGCCCGAGAGCCTCTGACATGGCTTAATGATTGTTACCTCATGATAACAACCGGGACCGACGGCTTTACGTGCCCTCCGAAGCACGGAAACGCTCAAGATTTTTTTACCACTAGCGGTCATATGATTACGATCCCTTAAAATCGTATTTCCATCACGCCCTTAACAGGTATATGGACTTGAATTCAGACAAACACTGTTCAGGATTAAGACGTTCGATAGAATACCTAGATATTATCTAGGTTGTATGTTTATCTAGGATACGTTTCGGCCACTGTTAGACAAGAAAAGCCACGGGATGAAACTAGTTAAGATAATGACGTAAAAAGGAAGCAAAAAAAAATCACATTTTTAAATTCACATATTTTTTATTTTTTTTTTGCTTTTGCTTTGCTTTTATAAGTTTAATCATGATATCCGTTGTTTGAAAGTACCAAATTTTTTTAGTTGACCTGAATCCATAATTTCCCTCAAACTACATTGATGGCAAGACAGATTGATAAAAATAAATTGTTTTGAGGTTAGGTTAGGTTGGTAATTAGTTGTAAATCGTACAAGTCAGGGAGGATTAGTTCCCCTGAATTGATGATAAATCAATTTCCACGCTCCAAATCTTCTCTCATTAATCGAAGTTTATGATGCATAAAATGAAATATTGATGTATTATCAGTGTTTTATCTATTGTAAATAGTTTTCAAAGAGCAAATTGATTCATCAATCACGACTTTAATTTTATCATCGCTGGATGATCGATTTATTTATGAAATTTGAAATAGCAATTGTAGCAATGTGATGAATAGCAACCATATCACGTGTCGGTGTAAAAAACTATTTATTAAGAGGACAATTTGTGAATAAGTGTACCCAGTAGATATTCAAATAATTTCAGTAATGAGTTTGCATTTCACAAATATTCCGATAGTCAGAAATTCCGTCTATTTGACGATAATTTTGTTCAATTTCATCGGTCTCATACCTCTTGTATTTCAGCAAAATTGATTGCTCAAATTAATTAACGATATTGAGATATGAAGCAATAACAGGATAAACAATAATATTACAGTTTACTGAACAAAACTCTATGGCACTATACTGTAACATACGTATTGGAATTGTAAGTTACTTACTGGTACTTAGTTTAAACCGACTTCAAAAAACGCAGGAGAAATTCTTAATTTGGATGTTAGTTTTTTATGTTTGATTGGGAAAAATCTTCTTTTATAATATTTAGGGAAAGGATACATTTTAATTATGTTGTGTATCACAAACAAAATTTTAACTATTGGATACTTTAGAGTAAGTGATAAGTACCTAGTAGAAGATGCGAAAGCTCTCAAAGGCCTTAGTGGTTGGACTATTGCCAATTATGATTTTTGTATCGGAATATGATTCTATAGGAAAAGTATTGAAATGACTAGAATAATGGACTAGAGAACTAGAACACAATTGTATTGGTTGGGCCGATAAATAAATCTTTTTTTCTATATAGCCTAAGGGGCTGACGTAAAAGCAGACGGGGCCATCTGATGGTAAGTCACCGTAGCCTGTTGACACGAGCAATACCAGAGGAATCACCAATCCATCGCCGGCCCTGAAGGAGAACTCTTTTTACACCTTTTTTGAAGAACCCCATGACATAGCGCTCCGGGAATACCTCAGAAGGAAGCTCATTCCACAGTACGTGGCAAAAAACATTTCTTTCATTTGTATTCATTTCTATTTTATTGATTTAAAATTCTCACACACTTTAACCTTTGCACTAGAATTCTATCTCACGGGTAGAATGAACAACAAATAACGTCACTGACACACACACACACACACGCACACAGTGTAAGAACAAACAGTTTAACCGTTTTTTGATCGGACGACATGAAAAGATAAATTTATTTTTAACTAGGAAATTGCCTTCGCTTCGCTTCGGGAAAAATATTAAAAAAAATATAATATAGCCTATGTCACCCAGGGATAGTGTAGCTTCCCAACAGTGAAAGAATTTTTCAAATCGGTTCGGTAGTTTCGGAGCCTATTCAAGGCAAACAATCAAATTTTTCCTCTTTATAATATTAGTATAGAAGTATAGATAACTAGCGTTCTAGTATGCTTTCTATCTATAAGTTAGTGCAATCTTCTATTTAACGTTTATCAATTATTTTAAAATTCGTGTAATTCCTTGGTTTTACTACATCTACAACAAACAGAACCCCAGTTATTTTTATCGATAAAGTATGACAACAAAGCAATCAAGAAATCCCTTCATTACTCAATTAGATGGTATAGTATCGTTTGTTTGACTGAATTTTTTAATGTCACCAATAAAGATATCACTGTCATTTCTTTCAAAACAGAAACTGCAATTATTTTGTTGGAAATGACAGTTTATTACGTATTGTGAAATTAGAAAATTTCCAGATATGTAATTTGTGTCGAAGATTCTAACAATAGTCCGCCCATAGACCGAGATATTAAATTTATTTTCCAGTTTAAAAATTATACCTTATTGATATATTGTTAAACTTTATTGTAGTGTTGGTTGTTTGTCTGGTATTTTGTATGGTCGTCGTATTTTAGCTGGGGGTCTGAGAGTAATCTCTTCCTTTTTTCTCTTCAGTTTCTTGGCTGGCAACGCATCCGTTACGCCTGTGTTATTATAGATGTTTATCGGTGATGGAGACCACTTACCATCGGATGGTTCATCTGCTCATAATAATGTAAACTTTTAATTACAGTTATAGTCTTCTATGCACTAATATTTGCATAGGATTAAATCCCATACTAACATAATAAGCTGGAATGAATAGAAGATCTATATGATGGTAAGATATCACCATAGCTCATGGACATTTATAACCCCAGAAGTACCACTGAAGCGTTGCTTGTCGGGAAGGTTTACAACCCTCATCTTGAAGGTCCAAATATCGTAACGCATTCCAAATACCACGGTAGGTATTTAATACAACGGTAACTCTTAATAAATGACTCAAAAAGAAAACCAGAAAACAAAGCATAGTACTTAGGCTAGTTCAGAATTTTATTTAAATAACAAGACGTTTCCAAACGGCCATTTTACAACTGACACAGCAACCGTAATCATTCAGACCGACAACAAATAAAATGTTCGCGAAATTGCTACAAGGCTTGGAACATCCTCTGCATCCGTTATTAGGGCCCACCCTTTGGGGTTTAGAGGCATGGGGTATGTGGCAGTCTAATAAACGCTTAAGCCGGATCCTTTACTACCTTTTGCATATCAGTGCCACCCTTTTTGTATTCAGTCAGTATGTGGAGCTCTGGATAATAAGGTCTCATTTGGAGCAAGCCCTACGGAATCTCTCTGTCACAATGCTAAGCACTGTATGCGTAATAAAGGCTGGTACATTTGTCTTATGGCAGAAGTATTGGAAAAGTGTGATTCATTACGTTTCCAAGTTGGAAAGACGTCAGCTATCAACGAAGGATTCTGTAACCAAAAGGATTATCGGAAATTATACAAAATATTCCCGATCTGTCACTTATTTCTACTGGTGTCTGGTGACAATCACGGTTTGTACGGTCATCCTGGCACCGTTAGCAATTGTTATAACCTCGAAAGAGAATTTGGAGTTAATGAAAAATGGAAGCAAACCTTACCCTGAAATAATGAGTTCTTGGGCACCCTTTGATAAGTCAAGAGGATATGGTTACTGGGTGTTAGTTGTAGAACATTCATTGATTTGTTTCTACGGCGGTGGTATCGTTGCAAATTACGACACTAATGCCGTAGTATTAATGTCTTTTTTTGCTGGACAACTTAAGCTTTTGAAAGTCAATTGTGCCAGGTTGTTTGGAGAGGAACAAAAGCGATTAGATTATAGGGTAGCGATGAAGCGAATTCGCGAATGCCATGCACATCATCTACTAATAGTACAGTAAGTATGATTAACGAAAAAATTAACGTGTTTAGTAACTTTGATCTGTACTTTTAACGTCGGACACAAATGTGTTTTTTTTTTATTTAAAAGTTGACGTGATTCAGATAGTTCTAAGCTATGTTTAGTGTATATAAAATTGTCGGAGATATTTAAAATTTTTGTTTATTTTATCTGTATTGGAACGGAGTAGAATGAAATACAATTTACACTAATTAATGTATCCCATACCAACAGACCAGCATGTCTTTAAGTGTCAAAAGCCGCCCCTATTAATAGTATCGTGTTGTTTTTGGTGAAATGCAATTTAAAGTATTTATTTTACATTACTTTAACTTTAGCCATAATTTATTACAGAAATGCCAAGATGCTGAATTCTCTGTTATCTCCAGTAATGTTCCTGTACATCATAATTTGCTCGCTCATGATCTGCGCAAGTGCCGTGCAACTGACTAAGGTTTGTCATAGATTGAGTAATACTGAAGAAAAAAATTGGGACAGGACTGTGTTGTTAACCATTAAGGAGTTCCCTCGGTTTGATTCAAACCTAGGTGTAGGATCAGATCAAGCTTGTCACAAAAATGCATTGTCATCGGAACCATAGCAACATACAAAACTTCAACTACGTAGGATAAAAGGAAGTAGTTCTAATCTAATTCAGTTTGCAAGATTTGACCCAAAAAATGAATAAACAGGGCAAGCTAAATAAAACCGTTTCACAATGTTCATTAGGTCAATTGTTTTTCGCTATTGTTTTACCAACAAATAAGTTCACATTCATTTCAGGCAAAGGTTCATGAATCAAAACACCTACTGTTCGAACAAACATTATCGGAATAAAATGTTATTAAAACAACGTTACATGAAAGCAATGAATAGCATACATTATTCAATACTGTTTGTACAGTGAATGGTTTCATAAAGAATCTTTTTTGAAATTTCATCGGAATAAAATAATTACATATTGGTTTAGTGACATTTCTTCGGAATAAAATAATTATGGGAATTATTATCGGATTTGCATATGACGGAGATCATTTTTGGATGTATCAAATTGTAAAATCGAAGAACACATACACGCCTTGTGTACTCAATACAATTATAACATTAGTCACTCGAAAGGGCCTCTAAGATTTGGACCTGTCACCACGGAAGCTTCATAAGAAACTGGGTCTGCTTACATCTGGTACCCGAGTTTCTATAAATTGAGATACATAGTTACATAATAATATAGCAAGAAGTATAGATTTGCCGTTTGTAAGAACTATTTTTTGTGCGATGTCCGATTCAAAATTTAAATATTACTTAGAACAACCAGTGGAATAACGGTTAGATTTATTGTTATACTAATAGTTTAATGAGACAGATTTGTGTTGTTTTTTCAGGATGGTACGACAACCATGCAGCAGATATGGATAGCAGAATACCTGATAGCACTAATTGCTCAACTGTTTTTATATTGTTGGCATAGCAGTATTGTGTTGGATATGGTATTTTATATTATTTTATTAAGTTTTAAGGAACGTAGCTTTTTCTCCAAACAAAATTTCTTTAGTGACAAAATACCATTTTTAACAAAGATACAAATAAAACTTTTTTCGAATGATTTTACAACTAATTATATAATAATATGATATATGTATTAAATAATAGACAAAATTAATATATACATAAGCTTGTATACAATTGAGTATAAGTGTGCTTTATACTTTATAAAATGTGTGATAATTTAGCAAGTTCACGGATTCGTTGTCCTTGCTCACGATACGCGATACCGTGACGTTGTATAAGATAAATTATTTTATTCATACGCTCCAGTTAGCACGAAGACGTTTGCCTTTAGCTATTTCATTAAATATTTATTTTACAAGGAAATTTAGTAAATATTTAACGGAAAAAACTGGCCCCTGCCCCAGATCCCAGCTAGAGAAAATGAACTCAAATCAATTCCGACTAGTTTATAGTAAGATATTTTACGTGCCTGGCCTAATACCACCATCTTATCGCACCCTCAGTGGAAAAAAAGCATAAGTCGTCTTACGTTGAATTTTAATTATTTATATGACTGGAAAGAGGGACAAAAGCTGCATATGCTCATTTTTTTTCAAATTTTTATCATTAATATTGACGGTTTTGTGCAATAAATCTTATGAAAATTCCTTTGAGTAGTAAATAGTTACCGATAGTTTAACAGTTTTTTTGCTCTCCTGTAAAATTGCAATTTTCATCTTATGCCTTTTTTCCACTGAAGGTGCGTTATTTCGTGAAATGTTTTTACGTCTCGTTTTCTTGGCAATCAATGCGTCGTTGATATTGGTATTACTGATGTCTCATGGGACAATTGCCGTGTATCATCAATAGGGATGTTTACACTAATTATAAATTAATATAAAATGTCTAAAATATTAGTGGTAACATTTAAAGGCCTAAAATATGATTGTTTTATTGAAAACAATCACAATAAATTAAATATCATTAATTTAAAATGTTAAAAATTGTACTCATTGTCACGTGACCTCAAACGCCATTTTGAGAATATGACGTCATTGGAACAATTTTATATGGAAATTCAATAAACTTAGTAGACAGATAGTATTGAATGTCGTTTAGTGACGTCACGTGACGTTTTTGGTGGGAAATTTGATAGTGATTTTTATTTATCAATTTTTGTTTTTAAATTGAAGATTATTATTTTTATAATATTTTTTTCGTGAATATTGAGGTTCTATCTATAAAATAAAGTTGAATCCTAAAATTAGTCAACATCCCTATTGCAAGGTGACGCACCGTCAGAGGATTTTACGTTGCCGCAGTAAAGTAATCTCTTTTTTAAGCCCCCGATGCAAAAATAGGGGTGTTATAAGTTTGAGGTGTCTGTGTGTCTGTAAGTCTGTGTGTCTGTAAGTCTGTGTGTCTGTAAGTCTGTGGCATCATAGCTCCTAAGTGAATGGACCGATTACGATGCGGTATTTGCTGAAAAAAATCTGTCAGTATACTTTCCATGACTGAAATCGTGAACTCCTCGCGATCTCAGTTATGGAGAATGTATGTAGCGCGTGGTGGAGTGTACGTGTGTGTGTAAATATATAATAAACTACATAGACATAGTATATGGGACGGATGTGTCCACGTAATTTTAAAATTTATAGACATTACATGTTGCAGAGTATTCAAGTGGAAGACGGTGTGTACGCTAGCGCATGGTGGGCGCAAGATAAACGCGTACGGCGCAGTGTGGCTTTACTCGCTGGACAGCTGCGAAAAGACGTGGTCTTCACCGCCGGCCCTTTTAACAAGCTCACTGTGTCTACTTTTGTTGCGGTATGTACACTTTAATTGCTAAAAATATTTTGGCATCTAACTTAATCTGTCCTTTTATATTTATTTTATATCCTACTAATATTATAAACATCAAAAATTGTACGGATGACATCCGCATCGGGCTCTCATATTATGATTTCATACAAATGCGGCGTGTTTGGCGCGTACGGTGCGGACATAATGTATGTATGTGCGTTCAGCATTAAGGTTAGATTTATACACCGTACTTTTAGACTTTGCTCAGACTTAAAATTGACTCAGACACTTGACTCTAACCAAAACAAGCATTTTAAAGCCAAATATTTCGCAGACGGACCCCTGATTCCAAAAATGGTCTTAGAAGACCCATAATGTTTTTGGATGATCTTTTCAACGATACCCTATACTACGGACAGACGGATACGAACAGACGGACATGACGTAACTATAAGGATTCCGAATTTATTTCGGAACTCTAAAAATGAACGTACACATAATTATTGTTATAATGTCTAAGTAGCAATATTTACGAAACAACTCTATACGATCTCTGACATATCTTATAAAAACCGATGTGTGTATCCCTATGGACTCCTAAACGGCTCGACCGATTCTGATAAAATTTACAGGCAATTCTCAGACTAACGCAGCGGGAGATCCTGTGAAGTTTGGATTGATTTCTTTAAAGTTCTACCCGGAAAAAGTAATGTATGCTTCTAAACTTGATTTTTTTCATTTCAGATACTCAAAGGATCTTATAGTTATTACACAATATTGAGCAAGAAAGCAGACTAAAATTAGTAACTGTTTTCTTCGATTAACTGCTCCGTAGTATTAGCTTCTATGGTTTCTGAATCAACCATGATTTAATTTGCACTAAGGCTTGTGTTTCATGAATAGTAATAAAAACTTAAAGTACTTAAATGATCTATTTTATTTAGTACGTTGGTGATTAACATAATTAGGTCCGAGTTCGGAATACTAGCGCATCGCGTAGGTATTAATGGTTTCGAACCCGGTTTCCTAAAATGGTGGTAGGTACCCATCGAATCGACAGTGGACTGTATTTAAATGATTATAAGGGTTTTAAGTGTCCCTCTCTGGGTAATGCACAATAACTAGTAAATGCACACACCAAAAAGGAAATCCACCAAAGTTCCATCGCGTGGCGTCGGTCGATACCTCGGCGTTGAGATGGTTTTGACTTTTGACTGTTTTACTGCGTTGCACCTGTTCGAATTCAACTTCACGTATAGTAATAAGATTTTTGCAGTCGAATTACCGAAAAGAAGACGAAAATAACGAATTGCAGCGATGCATCGAACCGAGCTATGTACTCAACTGCACTCTGTCGCGAACCGTACCGCGAATCGAACTAACGCGGTAAGCGGCGCTTGCGCACAATGAACGAAAATTACTCCTCTGCGTCGCGCAGTCAGGTAAATAGGAGGGTAGAACCAAAATCGATGCATCATCCATCCATCCATCCATCAGCCCTTGTAGGTCCACTGCTGGACATAGGCCTCCCCTAACTTGCGCCACTCTGACCGATATAATCTAATCGATGCATAACAAAATATAAATTGCGAATATATTGCCAGAATGAAAGTAAACTACACAGATATTACCGAACAATAAATGTTTTTTTTTTCAAAACGTGGGATTGTAATTAACAATATTATGTTCATATAAAAACTTATACTCTTACAAGGTAGGTATAGTTTGTCGGTTAAATTTTAAAGAAAGAAAGAAAAAGCATTTATTCGAAGGAGCAAAGCACAAACAATAAAATCTAAGAGTCTCGCTCCCTTATTCATAAAACAAACAAAGATAAAGAATTGTTTAATCTCTGACTTATGAAAACGACAAAACGTATGAAAATACATCCATCATTCATAAAATAAGTAATTAAACAAGCCCTATGAACAAGGCCCTAAGACCGTTAATCTTAAAAAAATAAAAAACAGTAACAAATGATGTCTGCGCTCCAGCAAGGCCTTTGAAATGGTCCAGACTACGACACCGATTTTCAGTCTGACCTGTGTGACAATAGCTCGGCCATCTATCTGTCTGCTCCGTATTTATTAATATACGATATTATGTAAAATTTTAATAAACTATCAAAAATCAGATAGGCTAACACTCTTATTTGTAATAGATTGTATAAATTTTATTAATATTACATTACTTCATTTAAAAAAAAGCATTTTCATTTGTAACAGAACTTATGGCTGGACTAGTTAGTTTTTGTCTTATCTGTAACATTTTGCCCCAACTTACCCTGTCTTATTTTTTATTTAATTTTGACATTTAATTTTACTTATTGATTTAAACTTTACTTTCGTATTTATCCGATGCACTGAGCATAATATAAATATTAAATTACAATCTGCAGGTCTAAAGATTCAGCAACTAATCCACATCAGTTCTCACTCACCGTTAATAATATGTATATGGAAATGTTCAACGTCAGAGTCTTTTTTATGGAAATAGCCCGTAAACGAGCTGACGATTCACCTGATGGTAAATAGCTTTCGCCGCCCATGAACATCAGCAACACCAAAGGCATCACTGATGCGTTTCCAGCCAAGAAAAAAAGAAGAAAAAGAAAGAAAGTACTGGCTCTCAAGCCCCCAGTCGGAACACAACGAGTTGTTTGGCGGCTGACTCATGCTCAAGGATTGTAGCTATGCAGGCGAACTCCATGGCGAAATAATAACAGTAATAATGGTGTTAATTAACAATTAAATTCAATACTACCAATATAATCCCTCCGAGGGTCCTACCACCAGCGGACTGGACTTAGTCGCCTCCTACGACACCCATTCGGCGTGGGATTGGGGTTAGTATTCTAAGCCGCCCCTATACGGCTACCTACAGTTACCAAGAAATAACTCATTGCCGCTCCCTAATAGCTTTATAAATATGTTATTATTATCCACTTACCTTTGACGCGAGTGTGAGCGCTTCCATTACTCTAGTAAATTTTATTTTCCTTATAAATTATAACTTAATTTTCACAAGAAATTTCCGGACAGATTTATATTTACATAAGCTTTTTAAGTCAGAATTATACTTAGCTCAATTTCGTTTATGAGAAAAAATTTTACGTGAAAATCTTAGGACTATATTTTAATATACTGTAAGCCTATTTTATAAATGAATGTGTAGCGACCCTACATTTGTACATTGTAGATGAGCAACCCTGGTTTGGTTACCATAGTATTAGAGAATAACATGATTGTCATTCATTGTCAAGCTAGAAAAATAGCAAAATATTGTAATAATGAAAATATTGAAAATATAAGCATGCAAAGAGAAGGAATATAATTGTATTTTTATTGTAATTATCTGAGATCCCTGAAACTGTTAGGCGCAGTAACGGTTCGACGGACACGCGACAACATACAGCAATACGGTCGCAGCGATACGTAGTGATTTATTAATGAAAGCGAAAGTAAGAAATCTGCGTTATGTTATGAAATAACAATAATATTAAGGCTATTAATGAAACATTTTTGAAATATTTTTTGGGGTCAAAAATGATTTGTTTTTGGTATAAATAGTGTGGGCTATTAATGAGACAAATATTTTTTGGGGTTAAAATTGATTTATTTTTGGTAAAACTAGTGTGGGTTATTAATGAAAAAAATATATTTTTGGGGGTTAAAATTGATATGTTTTGGGTACAACTAGTGTGTGTGTGTAAAACAAAAAAAAAAGCGAAGGGACTCGCTTGTTGCAGGAAGGCCGAGCTGTAAGCCTATTTTATAAATGAATGTGTAGCGACCCTACATTTGTACATTGTAGATGAGCAACCCTGTTTTGGTTACCATAGTATTAGAGAATAACATGATTGTCATTCATTGTCAAGCTAGAAAAATAGCAAAATATTGTAATAATGAAAATATTGAAAATATAAGCATGCAAAGAGAAGGAATATAATTGTATTTTTATTGTAATTATCTGAGATCCCTGAAACTGTTAGGCGCAGTAACGGTTCGACGGACACGCGACAACATACAGCAATACGGTCGCAGCGATACGTAGTGATTTATTAATGAAAGCGAAAGTAAGAAATCTGCGTTATGTTATGAAATAACAATAATATTAAGGCTATTAATGAAACATTTTTGAAATATTTTTTGGGGTCAAAAATGATTTGTTTTTGGTATAAATAGTGTGGGCTATTAATGAGACAAATATTTTTTGGGGTTAAAATTGATATGTTTTGGGTACAACTAGTGTGTGTGTGTAAAACAAAAAAAAAAGCGAAGGGACTCGCTTGTTGCAGGAAGGCCGAGCTGTAAGCCTATTTTATAAATGAATGTGTAGCGACCCTACATTTGTACATTGTAGATGAGCAACCCTGTTTTGGTTACCATAGTATTAGAGAATAACATGATTGTCATTCATTGTCAAGCTAGAAAAATAGCAAAATATTGTAATAATGAAAATATTGAAAATATAAGCATGCAAAGAGAAGGAATATAATTGTATTTTTATTGTAATTATCTGAGATCCCTGAGGCTATCCATAATACGTATGGGATTCATCTCATAAAACATAATACCTTTTATTTCTTTAATCTGAGTAGAAACATTAAATATATTACTTGTAATGCGCTAATAGCCTTGATCGATCATGTTAAGCAAGAGCGGGCACAGTCGGTAGTTAGATGGCTTAACGTAAATCATTCATGACGACCCTGTAGTGTAGTAGTTAGCGACCTCAGATATTTCTTTAATCTGAGTTAGCGACCCTGTCTGCGAAGCGAGGGATCCCAGCTTCGAGTCTCGGCCAGGGTAAATATTCATATCTTTAATTTATAAATGAATCAATATTTCCTTTGTTTATGGCGTCACGCGTGAACTGCTGGATGGATTTCGCTAATTTTTTTTGTTGTGTTTGTTATTGTAAGAAGGTTCTTATTCAATAAAAAATTGAAAAAATTGTGTGGAAAATTAGAAAATTTAATAAAATTTAACGACTGTATTAACTTTTCTAATGTAACCTTAGCAACACAACTTTTTTATTTTATAACTGTCAGTCGAGGCAGAGGGAGAGGGAGAGCGAGAGAGAGATACGAGAGGCGGTACAAAGTTCGCCGGGTCAGGTGATAGATAAATATTTGTACTTGGGTGCAGGGTTATTGTGATATATGTGTCGTCCATGCCACCCGCGACACAGGTGAAAACCTACTGCGAGGTTATTCTTTATTCTTTATTAATTGCAAGTTTACATGTCACAATAGCACAGAATACATAATTAGGCATACACACACATATCATATATACTTTGCACTATTACCATTATTATTGTATAGTGCAAAAATGAGGTGCAATTTTTATAAATTAAATGTAACCTACATCTAAAAATATGTTTCACGTTAAGGAGTTTTTTTGAGGTCTTAAGAGTCTGTCGGGCTTAAGAAAGTGATATTTTAAAAATGAATGAATGTTATTTAATGCTCTTAGCGTACTTATAAAACTTCTTTATAGACGTGCTTTGAAACGGCTTCTAGTTCTTACTGTTAGTTTCTCGTTTCACTCGATATAGAGTAATGAAAAATTATAGTCAAAATGTAATAACATCGTAACTTATCGATGTCTGTACATCCTACTATAAATGTGTATGCTTGTTTGTGATAGGCATATAATTGTACAGTTGTAACAGTTACCTCTCAATTTATTTACAGTAATAACAGTAGACCCACGGTAATCCGACAAACTTTTTACAAGGCAATGTCGGAATATGGAATTTGTCGGTTTATAGAGTACCACCTACTATACTGCGTAAGACCTTCTATAGTCCGGATTTTTTTGATTAAGAGTACCTTGTACCGACAAATTACAAATCAAAGAATCTATTTGAACTTTTACGAATTAAATTTTTATGTACCATCAACAGTGATAGGCGTGTCGGATAACAGAGGGCGCCGGATTAGACAGGGTTCGGATTATTAATTGTAAATTTTATTATTAGTTACAAAATTTAGAATTAAGTACTGAGGAAAAAATGGGACTGTGCTCTTGCCCATTAAGGAGTTCCCTTGGCTGGAGCCAAATCAGGTCATGCTTATGACAATAATACATCATCATCAGAACTTAAGCAATATGTAAAATTACAACTCCTTCGGGTAAGTGGAAGTAAGTCTAATTAGGTATACAAGGTTTGACCAAAACCGGGCAAGCTAAATAAAACCGTTTATAATGGGTATACACATTTAAATATAGAATCCTGATTCCTGTCTTAATTTTTTCGTGGCTATTAAGTTATAGGTTTTTCTAATCCAAGCGAAGGGAGGGCAAATACAAAATAAAATTCTGTTGTTTATTCTCATAATGCTACGCTACAATTTTCCCCCAATTTCGCAACTCATATATTTTCCTTAAGCCGCTGGAACGGCAAATACGAATTCAAATTTCCCAGCGGCGCGGCTGAAGTCGAAAATATAAAGTCAGCACACGAAGGAATAGGTCACTTTTGTGAAAACGTTTTCGATACAATGTCTTTGGTATTTGAAATTCCTGAATCAAGATTTTGTTGAATTGGAATTTGAATCGAAGGATAACAAATATTAGCCAAGAGTTTGTTTTGAAAGAAAGAAAGAAAGAAAGAAAGAAAGAAAGAAAACATTTATTTTGCTAAGCACTGCAACAAGTTACAAAATTTACACTAAATATACCATTTACAAAATATTAAAAGTTATGAATTCGATATAACCTGCTGCAGCACTGCTCAACAAAAAAGGTACGCACTCAGCATATGCCGCGGGTAACCACGGCTACTGATTTTCAGTACGAGCTTTATTGTGTCGCAGTTCGGACGTGTGATTACAGTTCGCCGCTTATAGAAAAAAAAGAAGATTATTATTATACATATCATTACAGTTTCAACTACTATAGCTTAAAAATGAGCTAAACATGTTTTTACATGCGTTCTGGACCCTATACTACTAAATCTGAATACTATTAATTAATACTAATTAATGAATACTATACTACTAATTCTGAATACTATTTTAAAATTTATTCATGTATACTATAAAATAAAAGTTCTTGAACGAATAACACAGAATACCCACACTCGGGTATCTAATCACATCTAGTTCACAAGTTCTTCGCAGACTGTTTAGTAGTCAGTAGTACAAGTTAGGCATGAAGATTGCATGCAAGCTGCATAATGAAAAATAGGCATTAGGCAAACGCGATGATGTCTCTCCGTGTTTTACGCAATTCGCAAGTAAGCTGCTAATATGAACTTCTGTACAGGCTGTTCAATAAAAATGTGGCATAGCTCGGGAGGTTGACCTCTGTCAGCGATTTGCTTAGTTATAATCCTATGTTATTTATGGAAAGTTTAAACGAGATAGTAAATGTGGTGAGGAGAATTAACCATAACGCACCCTCAGTGTAAAAAAAGCATGAGTCGTGTTACTTTGAAATTTAGTTATTAATATGATTGGAAAGAGGGACAAAAGCTGCATTATGCTCAATTTTTTTCAAATTTTTATCATTAACCTTGACGGTTTTGTGCAAGAAATCGTAATGTAAATTCCTTTGACTACTTACTGATATTTTAACAGTTTTTTGCTCTCCTGTAAAATTGTAATTTTCATCTTATGCCTTTTTTCACTGAAAGGTAAGATAAGTTATGCACTGATCTAGTAGAATACATGGAAGTCTGTCTGAAGCCTAAGACTGTCTGTCCTACTGTGTCTGACTGACTGTCTGTGTTCTAAGTCTGTCTGAATCTTAAGTAATACATAATAGGCAAATTAACTTTTTAAGGGACATACATGTAATGTATTTTTTATTCTTTTAATCTAGAAAAAACAAATGAATAAGGCATATATATGTAGACATATACAACCTGCCAATCAGCAATTTATAAGTGGACCTTGAATGCTCATATAAACAAAGTCCTTTATCTTTTTATATGATTCATTTCATTACATGTTTTCATTCATGAGATGTACTTACGATCGATTAGTACTAAATCTATTGTCGTCTAGCCCCGTGGTCTGGCCACTGGATTCAGTGAGGTGTGTTTACACAAACTTGTGATTTATTCAACTGTTTGTTCAGCTAAGTAAAAACTCCTACAGATTTGTCTACTATTCTTTGTATATCTTGACTAAAGTTATCTCATGTTTGTTTACGAGAGACTGAAATAGGCAATGATAGTGTCCTTGGGGATAACAGTTATATTTAATTGGGTTGTTGAATGTATTAAAAACACGCACTTTGAAGCTTAACTAAAGTTTAATATACGAATTCTGATAATTCTTGACAAAAAATAACCGACTTCAAAATTAGGGATAACTCAAAAACTACTCGATAGATCAAACTCACTCAAATTAAATTTTTGTAGATAAAAGGAGAACCCCAGTTTCCATAGAAACTCAGGCCTAAGTAGGCAAGACTGGAAATTGGCTGTCAATTAAATTATTGCAAAAGGTTCAATTTCTCCAATTTTCATGACTGCCAGCAATGGCCAACTAAGGAAATCCTAGAATGAATCACCTTAATTATAGGTTATGATTATGTCATACCTACTCGTGTCACAGTGCTATTTAATATGTATGTTACACTTACTATAGACCAAACACTAGGAGTAATCATTACAAACGTAATAAAAATGAAAGTTTTTCACAAATACTAACACTTAAACTACGAGTTTAATGGCTAAAAATAAGCTGGCGGGTGTCTATTATACTATCTACTACTTCAATGGTTTTCACCCAAAACGAATGTCATAAAAAGGTTGTATAATAAAAGCTATTGCATATTTCAAGAGATTTTATTAGTTATTATTATAATATATTAATATTTCGTGTAGTTGTGCAGGAGGCGCTATATTTCGTTAGTACCTTGCCCAATCAAGATACCATAATATACTCATTGTAAGTATGGCCACAGCAATTTCCTGATCTTCTAAAGATGTATAGGGTACATTATCCAGTGTTCAGGACTTATTCTGAACCTTTGTCAGTCAGAAAACAGGCGATTAAGGAGTCCATATTCATATAGTATTCGTTTGCAAGAAATTGTAGCGAAACTGCGAAACACATTCACCAAAACACAAGTACGCAAGCGAATACAATAGAAAATTAAAATCACTGTGTGCGTGTCGATGAGTTTCAATAGTAAATAGGACTCCAAATACGCTGACAATATTTGATAGTAAAAATATACAAAACACGCGTAGAAAGATGAAAGATCGATGAGAAATATAACAATACAGTAGTGATTAAGTACTCTGTGACAGTAGTGTTATTTATAAATACTATGGTTACCAAAATGACATTATTAGGGATTACATCATCTTTGTTGTCAATCGATTAATCGATGTCAAAATATTCGAAATGTAATTTAATAAAATTAGCGTAACGATTGAATGGTAATTATAATATATTACATAGTTTTGATTTATATGGAATACGAAAATATGTAAAAAATAAATTAATTTTATAATTATAATCAATAAATAATACATAAAATATATTATTATGTTCCATCAATCGATCAATATCAATCGATTCATTCGATTATAAAATCGTATGTAATGAGGTAAATACTGTGAAAACTTTTTTGCATTATTTAGTTCATTTGGCAAGAGCAGCTGAAGCTAAGATTTAAATATGTTTATCTTATAAATAAGACGATTTTTTTGGTATATAGTTTACACTTGTCTAGTCCGATGTTCTAGCACAGATTACATATGGTTCGAGGCCGAAAATTGGGGATCTCCTTTGGTATATTTCATACCCTTAAAGTATTGCTAGTTGGTCACTGGATACAATATATATTAAACTGTGTGTCCTTCAAACTCGGAGAGAATGGACAGTGAATTAAAGTAAAATTCGCATCTGCATCGACCTAAAAAAATAATGTAACTTTGTGCCTGGTTCTTATTGGATACATTCACGTTAATATTTTTGAAGTTTTTAATATCGAAGTTATATCGATTATTATTGTTTTTATAATCGAAGTTTTTATTTCAAAATTTATTAATACACCTTATCGACCTGTAAAAAATATGATTCCTTATCACAATATCCAGTTATTTCTACGAACCACAACGCTATTTCTCATTGTTGTTTTTTATATTATTGTCTTTAATTTCTTATTAATGACAGGTTTTCCTTTATCCGTGCGGATCACGAAACCACTAAAATTCTGGCTGATAGAGCTGAGTTGTAGAGGTAATCTTTTACGATCGAACTTGAATTAACTACGGTTTTATATTATCTGGTTTTACGAGAACGATTATGTGAGATTTTGTATCA
Organism: Thymelicus lineola; assembly: GCA_963932265.1. NCBI lineage: Eukaryota > Metazoa > Arthropoda > Insecta > Lepidoptera > Hesperiidae > Thymelicus > Thymelicus lineola. The sequence continues at coordinate 10,117,700 of OZ010701.1, forward strand.
AGTTAGTGTTGTATTTTGAACTATTAACGAGGAGCGAGAAAAATTCTTATGTGCTTCAGTCCGAGCCGGTAATAAGGCGAAACCGATGCATTGGCCGGCAATGCATCAGTCGTCGCGATAGAACTGATGAATCCTTCCCCATCATACCAATCGTATAGATACAAAAGAATCATTACAAAATATTAAATTATGTTATAATTATTAGAGCCTAATTCTTTCCTTTATCATTGAATGTTGTTCTTTACAAAAACTATGAGTTTATTTTATTAAAACTTATACCGTGTGAAACATAGGAAGTCTTTTTTACAATAATAAAAGACTTATGGTTTCCTTCCTAAATCTAGTCTCTACTAACAACTTATAGACTGGTATAAAAATGTTACAAACTTTGTGGCTTTGCATTCCATGGCTTACAGTTTCATGGCTCACAGATTCATAAATATGCAAACTAAAATAATTTATCCACGGTTTTATTTACTCGCCCTTGGTGTGAATACGTTTCACAAGTATGTAATATAATGTCTAGATTTCTATGTCTAATTAACTTTTACTGTAAGATGCAAAGTGTATTTGAACGTCTGTGACCTCGCCTTATCTTGGTCATTAAGTTATTTGTGGAAATGATGAATATTAACTTTGGAATTTTTTAACGTAACTATTTGTATTGAAGTACTGGTCTGCTAGTCTAGTCGTAGAGTGGTTTTAAATTACTTTTTAGGAGGCTCATTTCATTTTATTTCATTAAGCCTCTTATCCTGAACTTTACATACAGTTGCTAAAAATTAATGTTTACAGTTTAACTCTGAGCTCAGTGTGCCTGTTGACAAAGGCCTCCTCTAACTATTTCCATTGTTTTCTGTCTCTTTTCTGTCTCTTGCGACCCTTTCTTTTAGGAGGCTACGTCGCCTTAAATGATCTGTTAGTAATGGTTAGTATGTATACATACTATAGTACCGTTATGTTTGTATGGATAATGTTAATGCTGGCCATACACGATATAGTATACTTGTCAAGTTTGCAGCGGACTTGACGCGGCATCCAGTAAACTTGACGGTGTATGGCCACGGTATGACTATCTGGTCATATAGCTATCTCATGTTCACTGGATGCCGCATCAAGTTAAACTGCAAACTTGACAAGTACACTTGATCGTGTATGACCGCTTAAAGGAAGCAAAGGTTGACATGACATGACATAGGTTTCCCGACAAGAAGCGACGATACGGCGGTTAATAATATCTGAACTAAAAATGTTAACTGGACATACGTCGTTATCGTTTTTATAATAGTTTTCTTATGTGAAATAACTGCACGAAATAAATTTCGTGTTACTTCTAAACTTACACGGTAAATAACATCAAACCACTTTCTAAGTCTGGAAAAAATACGTGCTCGGAATTTATGGAAAAACTCAATTAACTATTGACAGCGGACTTTTATTAGATTTGCCGAAAACTTAGATTTACTACGGAACTGTTTATTAGATTCAAGTCATTACGACTGCCTTGCCGAGGGGTCTCGGGTTCGGTTCAGGAGAGAAGACAAGTCTCTCCCAGTTTCTCTCGGTTTCTCTCAAGTCTCTCTCATTCCTCAAGTCATGCGTAAAGCAAAGCAAAGCAAAGCAACAACCCATAATTGTCCCACTGCTGGGCTCGGGGTCTCCTCTCACAATGTGAGGGGTACAGGCCATAGTCTACCACGCTGGCCAAGTGCGGATTGGTAGACTTCACATACCTTTGAGAACATTATGGAGAACTCTCAGGTGTGCAGGTTTCCTCACGATGTTTTCCTTCACCGAAGCAAGTGATAATTAACTTGTAATACGCACATAATATTTGAAAATTAGAGGTGCGTGCCAGGATTTGAACCCGGGCCCCCGCGTTCGGGAGACCAACGTTCTAACCACTAGGCTAAGGCAAGTCATGCGTATTGTGTTTGTAATATGTGTTTGTGATGCTTTTTAACCCCCGACGCAAACAGAGGGGTATTATTTGACGTATCTGTGTATCTGTGGTTCTGTAGCACCGTAGCTCTGAAACGAATGAGATGATTATAATCAAGTTTTTTCTTTGAAAGATGACTTAGTCGAAAGCTCAGCTATGTTTAATATAAATTAAACTGCCAGTGTTTTTTTTATTGGTGTACAATCTACCTCATTGCATTTTACACCTCAAGCCGTGGTGAACTTGCTAATTTTAATATGCGGCAAAACATCTAACGTGGCACGTGGCACTATATAAAACTAGATACACTAATCTTAAAATATTACCACAAAAACCCTTGGATAGGCGAACGTGAAAACATCATCTCGACACGACAAGATAATCCTATTACCTGCAGATTTGCACTTTCAGTCCCCAGTCTAAGCGTAATGTTGTAGCTGTAACCAAAGCCTTCTGCGCTGCATTAGTTTATCAGCTTAATTTGAACCTTAATACTGAAACATAAGGTTCTGTTTATCTCTTTTATTTATTGCTCTTGACAATATTCGTTCTGCAAGGCTTTAAAACAGAGATTGGCATAAGGCGTCTCAGAATTATTTTTTTATTATTTATTTAGGATCTTGATTTTTAATACAAAATGGTTTATTTTATATTACGCTATTCAGTTCTTTTTCGTTGGTTTGATTTTTTGTTAAAAAGTAATTATGTATTACCAAACAGGACTCGACAATAAAAGTTAAGTATAATATATGTAAAACTAGATCCTCATACAATAAGTAGAATCCAACCTTGTATTAGATTTCTGAATATTATTATTATGATTTTTGAAGGACTTATTTATGTAATCTAAACGAAAAACATCGAATTTATGTATTATTATTTAGACTAGCATCAAAGTATCGAGCAATTATGTACTAACGCAAGAAAATGTCAAGATTCCAAATGTCAAAATTCTTTATCGAAAGAAAACCACAATGGCGAGATCTCTCGGCCAGAAAGAGGTACTTTACGTTTCAACTTGAAACAAAGAACTTCAAGAATCTTGGTTAAATGGGGCAACTAGAGGGGTTACAAAACGCTGTTATGTTTTACTAGCGGTAATGTAGGTGAATAACTACATTCAACTAGGTCGAATAAGTTCCAAATATTATTTTTCATGATACTTAGTTGATTGATGAATAGTTGCAAAACTGGTCATACACCGTCAAGTTTACTGAATGCCGCGTCAAGTCCGCTGCGAACTTAACAAGTACACTTGATCGTGTATGGCCAGCTTTAGGTATCTCTCGCTCTGCAATATATTCACAATTAAAAAAGATATCAATTTAATGATAGTCGTCGTAACATTTTTAAGTGTACGTAGGTGTCATAGGTAGTGTAGGTACTGAGGCATAGGTTTACTTGTCCATAAAATAGAACCGTATCCACTAAAACCTACCCTGAGTAACACTCTAACGCCCCAACTCAGAGTCACTAATGGTTACTTAAATCGTTCCTTAGTACAGAATTTGTATGGTGATTCTGTACTAAGGAGCGATTAAAGTTACCGTTAGTGACTTTGAGTTGGGACGTAAGTTTCCCAACTGAAAATTAAAACTTTATCTAAACAGAGCTTAGCAGAGAATGTGAATACTGCACTAAGAGTTCTCCACTTAATCTCTGTAAAACTCCGTTCAATTGCAAGCGGAAATGTGATTTACATTTTATTATACTTATGACGCTATATTTTTATACATTCATAAATCTATAATAATAGGATTATCTGTGGATACCATGGACAATATATGGATACCCACAAAGATAAGATTACTGTTTGATAGTAAGATAAGAGTCTCGCTGAGAACAGAAATCTCATCATTAAAATTTCTACCCCGCTGGGAATCGAACCATCCTAGGTTCTCTCAAACTATGACATGGCAACTATTCCACCATAAGTGATATATATTAAAAGTAATTTAAAAAATTTAAGAAAACACATAAATAAAAAGTATTTAAGGTGTTGAAGACTCGCTTTCACTTTTTGTTGTGGGCTTTCAGAGGGCAAACATTTTAATTGTTTATTTATCAAAATCAAATAGTTTTATTGGTTATGGACAGCCATGGATGTTTTATAATATAACCTACTCCTAAAGAACATTTTGCTATTTAGACTTTGAGTCTATTAACAACTGAAAGCGTTGGTAATACGTCACCAAAAGTAGTAACGAATTAAGAGTCATTAGAATATGAATTTTAAACTTAATTTTGTTTGACGAAAACCATTCATTTTCATTGGTGGCAACACGTACTACTTTTAATGCAATACTGTTATTAAAGCATGTTTTTAGTTTTAACTATATTTTTTTCCAACATAATACCATTGCAGCAATATAACTGTCGGAGCGTTATTAGTAATAACCACACACTACGCGTTTTCATATTCTCTATGATTTCACCGGGTGTTTATGCTCTTTATTTGAACAAAAATATTTTATTATATCTTGTACAAATTAAGTTTGCTTTTTAATATTTCATTGTCGAGTGAGTATTGTGGTCTATTGTGTGTTCCAATTAAACTTGGTGGAGTTAATGCTTAATTTTTAAAGTGTCTTTATTGTATAATAATATGCTGCATAACCTAACCTAGATTTAGTGAATGAGAATTTTTTTTTCAAATTGTGTATAGAAAAATAGCGAACAAATAATTACGTTTGGACGAAATACTTTGCAAATATATGTAATGTGGGTATTTCTAAGCCAAATTATCAATAAAAATAAGTCAGTTATCAATGATTATTATTTGGGCATTGAACTTAGTTGGCACAACTATAAGGACCGCCATTTTGAAAAAAAACTCCGTTCTGGCGGTTAGTGATGAAACATGTCGCTGCTTAAATTCAAAAGGGCCACAAGTCGAAAAGTCACTTTTTTACAGGAGAGCCCATCAAAGTTTTGATATCGGTTTTTGTTTATTATTTTTATTAATCTACGTTGTATATCTATGTGTTATATATCATCGGATGTATATTTTAAGCCTCTATTTGTCTGTAATTTTATATTTCCTATAAGTTTTACCCAGTTAATAAAAACATCACATAAGTTCCTTTTGTAATATATGTAAAAATATATAATGTTTATGAATTTTATAAATAAAAAGCCCCAACTCAAACAGAAAATAAGTTTTATTGTGTCTTTTCGTATAATGTTTTTTGTTTAATAAGCTAGTTTTTGTATATAACTAAATGGTAGCATATTAGCAATACCTTACAATAAAATTACAAAAAATCAACCATATAAACCATCGTTTTTTGTTTTGAAAATATTTATAATCCAGCAAGCTCTGCTATTCATTCTATAAATACAGAAATTTAGTTATTAGTTAAATTGTTGACGGACACAATTCATGCGTACAAAAATATTATCCGCTCAGGTGTCAAACGAATTTTATCCAAAACGGCGGATGTGTTCAGCCTATCTAGGTCTAGACCAGGCATAGCGGGACCAGCCACGTCGCAGCGCACCAAAATTACTACATCTACAAAATTTTGTATGGAACATGTATATAAAATTGAAGTTGTTATAGTCTGTGTGACAATCTAACAGAATATATAAAATTAAATATATTTATAACTTCAAATATATTGTTAATTCTAGTGTCAATTTGGAGAAAGTAAAAAAAAGCAAAAAAAGTTGCGAAAGACGCAATATTTTGCGTTATATTTCTATATTTATAAAATGAAATCATTAATTTATGTTATTTTAATGTTATTTACACAAGAATATATTGTTTTACAATATTACATTAAAAAAATAAACATGTCGATAGACTTTTTATATTATATACCCCCAAACATTAAAATCAAAACTTAGAAATGTCCGTGACCGTCTGCAGGCCTATTTTCTTTATTTTAATACGCAAAATATAATCGAAGATATACAAATTAAATGTTATATACATACGTAGTTATATGTCTTGTATGTAGAAAAGGTAAATAATAATGAGATATTTAATTTTTATATATAAAAAAGTAGTCAAAATGTTTAAGGGTGGCGCAAATCATGATGATGAATGATAGTAATAACGAAGTCAATTTATAATCGAAATCTTTATTTCGAACTAAAGTTATGAATTAAAAAGTGTTTATTACGTATCTATTCTATCTATAATAAATATAAAAAACTACACTCATAACAAAACTGACAAAATAATACGAAAATATCGCGACTCGTACGCGTGAACGCAAACTATAACAATGGCTCCGCTCAGACTGATATTTTTATTAAACCGGCTTTATGTTCTTTATTTAACGATATTATATTCAATCCTTATCTTATTAACTATAAGTTATGCAAGTTTGAACAAGATAGCTATAAAAAAGAGATATAAAACACCGTGTCTGTCCAACCTTCATTCGGTTATGAAAGTCAACTTTTCTCCCCGATTACATATCAATTTCTAATTAAAATTTTTAGTTTGAACTAACGATATTAATTAGTGTTCAATATTTACCTTTTTATAATAAACATACACTTTAATCTCAAATTTATAACTCTATACACCAAAATAACACGAAAATATACTACGATATACCACGCGTCAACCGCCACTAACAAACACGGAACGATGACGTCACTTTGGCTAAGTTTTATTAAAATTACCGGCAGGAAATTGTATAACAAATGACATTAAATTCCATCCTTATCTTACTTACCATAAGTTGTGCAAGTTTGAGCAAGATAGATAAACCACTGCCAATGATATACGGAAATATATAAGCGCGGGAAGAATCGCCTTTCTAGCCGGCCGCGGGCACTATTTTAAACCTTTTTGACCTTGCATCAATATTTCATTTAAAACTTAACAATAATTACAACCTTGTTTAGGTTGTAATTATTATGATAATTTTTAAATTTAAACATTGCACATTTGTTTAAATAAATACTACCACAATCACCATAATTTTATATGCAAAACAGTAGCATTCCAAATACTGCACTTATCTTTAATATAATAATAATAAAACACATTTTATTTTAACTCAAAATGGACATATCACAAAATACGGCACTTTTCCATATGAGATAATGTTATATGTACTTACATGTATTTTTAAATCAATACGGTCGTATTTTGAAAAGTGGCACTTTTCATTATAACTTTCGATCCCAGTTTAGGTCTTTTTCGGAATGTGGCCCTTTTTCACATAACAAACGTACGTTCGCGCTGACTACAGGGTCGCAAATGGGAAGATGGCGGCTTTGATCTGAACTTAGCCACCTAAGTGTCAAAATGCAAAAAGGGCTGTTGTGGTTTAGCTCCATTTTTAATGCGAAAACACTGTGTGTCTTTTTCGAATATAAAAATATAGGCATTTTTTTCGACTTGTGGCCCTTTTGAATTTAAGCAGCGATGTATATTGATACCACAGACGTAAAAAAAAACCAGACGGATTGTTAGTAACAAATTCAGTGAAGCACCCATGTTAATACCAACGTAAGTAAGTAGTAAGTAATAAGTAAGCAGGCGGCGTCACTCTCGATAAGGTGATGTTTGTTTTTTTTAAGTCTGTGATTGATTCACGACATTAATTTCGACCAATACTGACCCGTCAAGTTCAAGTATGAATTAGAAATAGCCAATCACAGCGCATTTTGATGTCCCCCGCAAGCCGCACCTTCCGCCAAATTTTGTGAGTTCAAACTCTAAGAAAATTTCACTTATGCGGTATCTTTTGGGGGTAATCTGTGGTCTATGGATATGGTTTGATAAACTACGACAATTACTAAGAGTGCTTGTTAAATTCGTATGTGTAATAAATCGGTACAAGTGGGGTAGAAGTAAAATCCACCCGTGTAGCAACATAAAACCGATAAGGGATGGATTGGAAATATCCAATTTACGGGTAATGAGTTGAGTGCGGCTCGATTCGAGAAAATCGGCTCACAAAGTTTAACGTATTTAGTTTCAAAGCAAGTTATTTAGTGAAAAAGCGTTGTAGGGTATACCTAAATATTTTATTTCACAATTTTACCTCCTTATTCATAAAAACAAGTAAAATTGTAGAAGGCTAATAAGGTGGTTTGTGTCTTTTACTCTTATGAAATACGATAAAGATAAATCATAATTATCATGACAGTGCATTAGCTAAAATATTTTTATGCGTTTATAAAATAAGGGCGTTATTTTATAAACCTAAAACTAAAGGTGAATTTTATGCCTAGAGGCATTCTCTATATACTAGTCAACCCAGGGTGATAGTAAGAATTTGCGGAAGTTGCTAAAATATTAAAATTTTAATGAAAAATTGTGTACAGAAAGTTAATTAGAGTTATTGTTATCAGTACCTATAGTAAGTTACGTAAGTTATGAATTATGATTTATAACTGATATTAACATAAACAATATGACGTAATATTGAATACTGTGGAAGGTTCTTGTATCAAGCTCTGCATATGTAACTATTTTGCTGATTGCACCTATTGCATTTAAAGGGATGAGGTAAAGTTTCTTATCAGTTTCAGACAAATAAAAAACGTGTGGCACTCGGGGACTGCCGCGGTAAAGCTATTGCATAGCATTTTTTTATCAACTTATGCAATTATAATTATTTATTTTTTATTTATACAGTTTTTTTTCTTTGATATTAATACAAGTTTTTTCTTTGATATTAATTCAAGTTACACTTTTTGAGCGTGGTGACCGAATCAAGAAATTAAAAATAAAAGCTATGCAATAGCTTAAAAACCTAACTCTCAGAACATGTTCCCTTTTTATAAAAATATATTGCAATCTAGAGTACAAGATTTGATGAGCCGACAAACAGAAGACTTATCTGATGTTAAGTTACTCCAAGGGCAAAGCTAATTAACATCAGTATGTAATGTTGCAATACCAGGGCATTCATCGATGCATTGCTGACTAGGAAAGATTACGTAAGGCTTTGCTTTAGTTAAAAAATAATAATATAATTTAAATTGCATTTTTTTTGAAGTAAAAACATTGAGCATTGCTTACGTTAACGATCAAATGTCATGGTGAAAATGATAAAATTTACTTGTTTAATTATTACAATTACAATGACATACACACATTTTTAACTTATAAATAATATCAGTGGTTAATTTAATTAATTATAATTTAAATTACATAGTAGGTATTGTTCTTATGTAATAAAAAATGTGCAATATTAAAGTAGTCTTTTTGATTAATACCATAAGTCACCCCGTACCAAAGATATTATATATCCGTACAATGTAAAGTTTTGCCCCGCCATTCTCTACTTCAGTTAAAAGTGTTGACGTATCCAATTACATAAAACTTATTAAAAATTAAATGTCTTCCCTTCTCCGTAAAACTGTAAAACATTTCAATGCAAGAAATTAAATTTTCGCAGCTTTTGTCTGAAAAACTTATTCAAATATCAAGGTCTGCCACAGATTTTCAATAAAATTTGCCCCTTTGAGTATTACTGCAAATGCCACCTTTCACGTTCATTAGACCTTCGCTTACATCGACATCGAATTCGTTTACAGGCTCCTTTGAAGGTATCTCTTATAACGATTGCGCTCTTACTCAATCAATATATCTCGTTTAGATAAAACCCTCGCGTTGGTCAATAAGATTAAAACGTTTCCTTCCATATAACGGATTTGGCCATCCACATCCACTTGAAAAATTCAGCCCGTATATTAATGTGTTTATCAACAAACACATTGGTTAAAGAGAACATGATTTCAATCAATTTTTTTTTGTATGAAAGATGATTTAATCTAGAGTGTTCTTAGTTATGTTTAGTGTATGATACTGATGATATTTTAAAACATCTTTAATAATTATGAAAAAATTTTTAATAATAAACTTCTACGTTTGTAATTCGAACTTCAGCTAAAATTGAATTAGTGGTTCGAAATTCAAGAACTAATCTAAAACAAGATTAAATCGAAAGCTAAATCGACTTGAATTGTTTTAGGTCCGATTTCTATTGTCTATGTTATGAAGAGTTTCGGATTGCTGATTGCTAGAGTTAATTAAAAATTTGCCACCAGACGACGATGGCTCTAAGGCGACAATGAAAAAAATTAACGCTGATACTAGGTACTTGATGGATATTCTTACGGTTTTTATCATTAAATGCAATGATTTAGGAGGAATTTGTTCAGGCGTTCTGAGACTAATGTTTATTTTATCCTTTTAATAGTAAATAATGCTCCTTTTAATAGTAAATTCTCGTAATTCATTAGCTGTGGCCGTATAGTAATAGATGGTTTTCATCCTTAGGTATTTGTCTACATTTCCCAAGAATAATCATGAATGGAATTATATTTTAAAAGATACATTTACTGCCACCTAGCGGTGAGTAGTCTCTCCAAGTTCTGCATTGACGCCATCTATTGTCATATGGATGTTATGAAATTTATGTAATAAAAATGTTCTCGATAGTGTTACTAGATGTCGCTAATAAGAGGCCATAATAACAACTATTTTGATTTAATCCATGTCCTCTAGATGGCAGGATATATAATTTTTTCTTCCATGAAACACCACTAACTTTTTGTCTTTTTTTATTTCTTGGAGTAATTTTTAATGTTTTTATGTGGCAATAAATAATTTTATTATTTTATTTAACTATTGCTATTTCAACTTTAAGCCTACACTTCAGTCGAAATACAACCGTAATTAAACCAAGGTTACTCACCGAATAATTTTCAATGCTCTTTTTTAACAAAATTAATTTTAAGATATTATTTTTCATAAAATTTAGTTTCCGTAAAAGAAGTACACTTCTTCTACGTGTAAACTTTAAACATAATTATATAGGTACCAAATCTCAGACTCCTAAGTGCCTTATTGTTAAAAAGAGATAGGTACAAAGATTTCCCTTCATCTATTACACGGAATACGAACGAATGTTGTTCACGCCTGTAATTGGCATGCACACATGCCAATAAGCTTACTTGTACAAAACCTATATTAAGAACTGTGTGTAATGCTGTTGGTGTGTAAATAAAATAAAATAAATAAATAAAATACAGAGATAAGAAGATCTATTAATTAATGTAGAGTGTTTACACATAGATTGTTACACACGTAAAAAAGGTAGGTTTTTTTCAAAATTAACGGGTTCGATTCCTGGCCAGAAATATAGATTTTTCAAAAATCTAAAGATGAAGTTTTAGTTTGCATTAAAATCGGTCCCGATAATCATTTTACCATTTTTCGCTATTTCTCATAGTTTCGAATTTGGCCATCCACGCCCAGTTGAAAAATTCACTATATATTTAACATAATATTTAAAAAAATAACCTTTATACTTCATCAATCCGCACTCGAGCAGCGTGGTGGAGCTCTAGGCCTCCTCATGCAGAGAGACCCGTGCCCAGTTAATGGTTTGAAGCCAGCCAAAACCTTTATACGTTTGAAAATTCCATTTGTTAACCGGCTTAACCGGTTTTTACAGCAGTTGTTTTAAGCTAAATACCTTTTTTAGGTTTTCTGTGGTGTAACTTTATGCTAACTTCGTTAATTACTTTGTTACTTAATTGCTATTAAATGAGGCAAAGAACCGCCAAAATTTAGGAACTTTCTTCCTAAAACTCAATTTAATGAGTAAAAAACAAAAAAGTTTGGTAAAAATATTTTATTCTTCGAAGTGAAACTTCTTTCTATCGACGCGACGTTAAGAAGATAAATGTTTTTGAAACGATTTCGTTTTGAACTAGTTTTGTAATTTTGTACCTTCTTACTTATTGCCAAAAGTATGCAATTTATAACAGAAACCAAATGGAAACTAATGGTAAGCGTCGATATATAATTGGAATATTCAACCTTAAACAAAACTATTAATACCAACTTCCTACCCTAGCTACCAGCCCACCACCCAACATTAAATAGTCACAAATCCACGTTTAATTTACAGGCATAGTCCACTCTTATCCGCGATATTCATCAAATACGTTATTGAATACGAGATTTCAATGAATCACCTAAAAAGGCTGGATTAAAATTAAAATTTATTGCTTTTGAATGGCAAAATGTGAACAGAAACTTAAACTATATTAGTTTACTGGTAGCTGTTATTTCAAAGTTCTGATAATGTCGTGAATAAAATAAGCTGATACTATTTTACATTTTAACTTAATTTCAGATTTTGATTACGAAATTGATATTATGAATTATAAATTATTCAACAATGAATTATTAATGAATAATGGATTAGATTAATTAATCTTGGTATTGACTTCTTCACGAAGCGACGATAAGTAAAAAAGAAGTAGATATGTCACCAGCGCGCCGAAGATGAAAATCGTAAGAGCAGTCAATTGACCTCGTCTGCTCGTAGTCTCTCTGTCAATACAAGACGATAGGCACGCTTTTGTTGTTGTCAGAAGTGCTTGAGATTTGACATACAACGTTAAAATGCATTCGTGTATTATTGTAGTGTGATTAATGTAGTGAAACAAAAGATAAACGTGTGTGTGTTGTAGCTCTTTTCGGAACAGATTTTTTGGTTGATTTGTTTGGGCATGACGTATCTATATGTTTTAAATATCATTGGGTTAATGACGACAAATGAAAATTATACATCGTGTTCTTGAGGATATGCATTAACTTTGGCCTGTTATTCAGACCATTAAATTAGTTCATACAAACTAAATACTTGAATTTAAATTATCTAATGCGTAGTCTTTATGCAAACTGGCAATGTCGCACTATGATTGATATCATGAAACTTAGACATTAAACATTTGTTACATTTGATTTTGTATGACATTAATTTGTTATTACCTCATTGGCCAGCTGTTGAAAATTATAGAGAAATTACTATGGAGAAATTAAATGAACCTTATCTAAATCGTGTGCCATCCCCATAGATTATGGCCATCTCCGTAGTATCCCACCTGGTTTTGTTAGTGAGAATCTGACGTTAAACGTTTATAAGCGTTGCAAAACGTTTTAAAACGTGCCATAAGTGTCCATTATTGGTATAAACACCGTACTTTTTCCTACCGGTCGCAGCCAACAAAGCTTGTAAAATTTACGGTCTCGAAATACGATTTCTGTGATATTCGCTAGTACGTTATACGGAATTTCAATCTGACCATTAAGCGTGCGTATCAGATTAAAAGGGAAATTTATGTGTGGAAATAAGTGGATTTTGCGTTTCGGTGGTCAAAAATTCGCAGATATCGTATTCATTACTTGTTCGACGCGATGTGGGTATAACACTTTTTTTCAGCGTGAAAATATGTTATTAAGGATTAAAATCATACACCTGATGAAAACATAACATAATAAAAGATCACTGTAATTCTAGTTTGAAGCTGCGTTTTTCATCGACTGTCAGTACCGTATTCGTTTAATATTATTATACTCGTAGATTGGAGTAGGTTTTCTTTCTTATATATTATTGACTTTAGATATATTATACTGTTTGAATTAGAAGGATGGATCATTTAGGATCATTATGGATTTAAATCTTTACGGGGAGTTCTCATAATTATTATCTCCTGATGCATCTTATAATCCATTTCTCAGTAGAAATAGATCAAACTACAAGGTAAAAAATAGGATTCTTTCGTCTCAGTAGTTCATATTATATTAATGGCACGCTACAATAGGGATGCGCCATAATGATCCATGAATCTTTGAAGAAGTCAAGAAACAAATTAACGACAAGTTTCTGTTCCAGTCGATACGTTGGCGTATAAATGAGTAACTAGTAAAAATAGTAAAGTTAAAATAGTAGTTATCTAACTATTATAGAGAGCCAGTTAGGAAGACAGACGTTGATTTAGTAGGTATTTCGAAACTTCTTAATTACTTGATTCAATGCTTTCTCTCAAATCGTTGCGTAGATATAAACAATTGTAACATAAGAACAATTGTAATATAATATAATCAATTGTCTTAAAATAAAAAATTAATAGGCATACTTACTATGTGAATGTAACATATTCTAGTAACTGCCCTCACTTCGCTCCAGAAAACTAATCTTAATACACTCGAAAAAATATATGGACGTGATTTGTTAAATTGTCATTTTTTGTATTTATGTATCTACTGATTCAAGTAAAACACTAAATAATAATCCAAGCACACATCAGGGAAAATTGCTTCCACATTGGTTAATTTATTTCTAAGATTTGAAATAAAATTGCTATCCACGGTTTTTGTATTTTCCACCCAGGTCAAGGTCACGGCAGTGCGGTGGCGCGATGGCGGGAAAAACTCTTGACAGGTGACATTTAACAAACACTGACAGATAAACCTGTCAGCAGTGCTAACCCTCTGCCACAATCATTTTTCTTTCACAAGTACACACACAACGCGCAATTCAAAATCGCAGGTCATTAAAATTTTAACAATTTATTTTCAAACAATGAACAAAAAGCAAAAGTCATTAATCAGTCTAGGTCTAAAAGAACAATGAAGTTTCATCAAGATAGGTATAAAACTAGCTGTTCAATTAATTAACTAGCTATTTATTTACGCTTAAGAAATAGTGCCTAATTAAATTAATTTTGTATCTGATTTGGTATAGGAATTAATTATAAAAGCGTCTATAAGGATTGTCTAGTAGATATCGTTACTGTAGCGATAAGACCGTCTATTGTGTAATTTATTTTTTAGTTAATATCTCTTCTTTCTGTCGTTTATCAAATCAAATCAAGTCAAATTTATTTATTCCTTTAAGTGTAGGTTTTACAAGATGTTATTTTAATTATTAGTTAGTAACTAGTGTGTACACTTCGTCAGTTTTATTGACATGCGAATATGAATAATGAATCATAACAATATTATTTCAATATTATTTATTAGTGTGCATATTAAAAAAAAAATTGTAACTATTATTGTTCTGTGTGTGTAGATTTATTTCCGAACCTGTTACAAACATCCAAATTGGATTTATCCGGCTTTTGTGTTAAAATATAACTGAATTTCGATTTTAATCTTTACAGAACTTCACGCTCACATCGAAACTACATAAATCGAAACAATTGTCATTTTTTAGTGTTTCACAATTTTTAACGTTTTTCTCACACTAAAGCTTTTCTCGTTATTTATCTCTTGGAGAAAGTGTCCTGGAAATCAGTCCATTAATTGGTCCATTAATGGTGTTTAAACAGAGCGATACTTTATAGCGTCTATACGATAACAATGGCTGGTATAGTAAAGGGCCTTTTTAAGGTGTAACATTTTTTAAACGCTTTCATTTAGATTACCCTAATTGACTGGGTTAGATTTTGCAAGCTTTTTTCGACCTACTTTTATCGTATTCAAATTTTACATGTTACAATAGATCTGATGACAATACAATTTTGATAGGATTGAATTTTGATCAGCATGACATTAATAATAAATAAATTATATGTTTTAGTACATTGTTTCTCTTGTTATTTATAAGTAAAGCTCCTTAATGGATAAAACATCATCATCATCATTTCACGTGGTACGTTTCATTACATTAAATTTTATTAGAGTTGTCTTTGTCATTAAGGTTGTCCTTTTACAAAGACTGTTTTGTATAAAGCCACTAAGACACAGTAGAATGAAAAGTGGGGAATTAATTATGTCTCCATTTACTTAAAGCGTTACTCATTACGTCCCAATTGTTCCCTTTTGTTCTTCCAAAATATAAAATTATAAAATAATGTTACATATTTATAGTGTCCGACCGAAGCTTCGGCTTCGGCTTCGGCTTCGGCCACCTTCGGCCAAAAAAGCACCTTCGGCCAAATCTTCGGCTTCGGCCAAAAATTTGCCGAAGATTTGGCCGAAGCCGAAGGTTTGCTAGTTGTCAAATATAATATTTTGTTGATTTTGTAATGATGATTTAATTATTAGACACAGTAACTATTGAAGTTATTGTCAAACTGAAATTATTGTTTTATGTATACTTTCATCGCAAAAATATGTTTTTTATTTTATTTTAGAGAATCTTTAGAATTAGCTGATTAAAGTGCATTTATAACTTTAAGTCTAGTCTCTTCTACTACCTAAGGTTTTTTCCAAATAGTGAACAAACATGTTCATATTTTCTTTTAATTGTAAGTTTTTATTATAGTTTAGTTTAGTTTTCCCAAATAGATATATTATTGATAATTTTGATAAATGACTGCTTCGCCATATAATTAAGTATAAATAGCTATTTTTAATTAAGACTAGTCGAAAAAAGTGAGTTTATTTTTTAATAAGGTGCCTCAAATTGTGACCAAAACTTGTTAAGTTTTTATTTTCTTCAATTGTTACCAAAAATGTTTAACTTAATTATCCTAAGAAATTACTTATAAGTATTTAATTTTCTCAAAAATTCCAAAAAATTATATGTAAAAAATAGATATTGAAAAAGCGTTAAACTTTGCTCAATTATTTTATAGAAATATTTTGTGTTCGTCTGATAATTAAAAAAATGTGACTGATTATTTGATTATTTTTGTTAAAATTACTTTAAGTAAATAAATATTTAATTAACATTGTATATTTGAAACTTTTATTTTTGACAATATTTTATTACCTACTTGTATATGTTGGTCACTCGGCTTGTTATTGGGCTAAATCTCTAAAGCTCTCACAATATGTATCTAGTATATTCTGAGATCAAAGTAACTATCGTATTTCTCAAGGTCAATGACACCTTCGGCTTCGGCTTCGGCTTCGGCCGAAGGTTTTGGTGAATACCGATTAATCGGCTTCGGCTTCGGCTTCGGCCAGAATTGCACCTTCGGTCGGACACTACATATTTAGTTATATCTCATAAGCTTTATTTTTATCTTTATCCGATTACTTGAATACTTGTTTATTTTTGCTGTATTTTTTTTACTGTTACGTGTACCTACATACAACAGTGCGTCTGTGTATCTGTATGTCGGTCTGTGGTATCGCAGCTCTTAAACGAATGGACCGATTATGATGCGGTTATTTTTGTTTGAGAGCTGACGTAAGCGAAATGGTTCCTGGCTATGTTTGGTATAAACAAAATTGTCGGGGTTTTTTAAAATTTTTAAATTTATAGTATTGAAGTCAGTTTAAAACTCAATAATCTTTGTACATATTTATATATCTTTACTTGCAATTCTTCTATCATAGCCTTAGCCTTGAAGCCTCGTTCGTCCACGATTACCTCACGAGAAGACAAGCTACTATCTGGCCTAGAATGCGATAAATTGGACTCTAACAACTCTAGCGAATCTAGTGATTTCGGTTCGTGCTTGACTAATTAAACAGTTCAAGCTAGAGTAATTCGAGAACGTCGTGTAGCTCGCTTGCTCGTTGTAACATGCAAATGACTTGATTTGCACTGTTTGTTCCTGCAACGTTTAATCCTATGTTTATCAGTTTTAAGGACGCTCTGTCTATACTTTATTTACATGGATGGATGGATTAACCGCCCTCATTTTGCTATGGGAAATCTATTAAGTATTAGCCAAAGTTAAAATCAAAGTTTTCATTGACGGAACATGCTCGGACACGAAGCCCATAAATGCTGGCGTTCACAAAGCTTTCACCTACACTATTCATCATGCATATCAATGATATCAGTGATATACCTAAGATTACGCTATATAAGATTTATTTTCTGAAAAGGTACTTACATATATATTTTAGCAGTGTCAAAGTTTATGCCCTTGGAAGAATACGTTCTTAGTATTTATGAATAGTAAGTGCACAGTGTACCTTCTCTGCTCATTTTTATCAAATACCTATTTCATGAATTTTTCATGTTTCATTACAATCGAAACTTTCCTCGTTAGACATTGTATTGACTGATAAAACCCCCATTTAAATTCGCGTAGTATGTAAGAATATATCAATAAATTGGTCAACAGACAAGATAATAATTATGTAGTGATGTTCCACGAGCATTAATAATAATGTTGACACAGTATCGAATCACCGTGGGAGTAAGTATTTCTTTACACGAAGTAAATTATAATTAATATTTTCCGGTATAATTTTCGCTCGCATAGCTCACCGATTTAATTGGTCCGTGTGTAAACTCAGACAACTGAATTATTACCGTTTTCATTACGGGCTCGATCACGTCACAATCTTTCGTAATGACGACTTGAATAATTTCGCGTGCTATAAATTATTCTTTCAAATTAATAAAATTAAACGTATCGTTTATAAGGTTATTAATTTGGTACAAAGCTATGAAGTACGCGTTTTAAATTTTGCATGTCTTTACTTATTGTGACAATGTGGACATTATCATTATCGTACACACTTCTATAGGAGTTGTCAACTTTTTTTACGTAAAATTAGTTAACCCGACGATAATTAGTCGATGACTATGTTCCGAATCATTCTATTTCATACCTGAATTTATTTTGATACTTATAGTATGTAATATAAAATGCTCATTGCATGGGATAACTTTTGCTAAGACGTCATTTCAGAATCTTTAACAGTTTCGTTAATCTATTAGTGATCTCGTCAGGTACCTTAAACCTTGAAGCTCTACTAGTAGCTAGGTACACAGAATAACTTTTGCGAAGACGGCATTTCTATATCTATTTTGAATAGTTTGGCTGATATCTTAGTGTTCTTCGTTAGGTATCTCAGACCTTCAATCTTCAAAATTACCGGAGCAAGATTTAATTTGTAAACATAAACAACCTTTACTTGCCATATTGTTATTTTTTCCTGTATTTTATGTGGTTGTGTGCAAGAGATCGCTTTTTACCGATAAGGCCGTCATTTGTATACCATATTTTATGTATTACTTTGGTGTACAAATATTGTTTTGTATTGTATTGTAAATATTTGCCCCGGCCGTAAATTGAAACCAAGACTACATATTGTCATCAAGTTACAGAACCCAAAAATAAATTTACAAAATTGACACCAATATAATGTTCATAACCGCCTCTGGTTAAAAGAATTTAAAATCAGATTTTAACGCTTTTACTGATTAAAATTTACTATGTAGTTCAGGGCGAACTACATAGTAATAATCGACCGTTAACGAAATTGTATGGCTTTAACATGCAATAATTAATAAATTAATGTTTTAATGACAAACATTAATGTTAATGAGTTGTAACGCGACAAAATTTATGACATATGAAATTACGTTTTCAAAGCTATGATCAGTGAAAGGATACCACACAAGTTGATAGATATAGTTTTTAAACATTGAAGTATAATGGAGGCCATACACGATCAAGTTTGCAGTTTGATTTGTCTTTGCAGTTTGACTTGACGCGGAATACATATTATTATGTATGTAATATAAATAATGTACCTAATGATTTTTGTTGTGTCATACTGAAATATGTTTTGCAGTGTTATTAACAAAGAATATTAATTTAATATGTGTGTAGGTAGGTAGTACATTTATAAGCATCGACCGCAAAAAAATATGTTGGATTAATGTAATGTAATTTGATTTGATTTATTATTGTTAAGTATTTATTTTTAATTATTTGAATTTTTTATCATGCATTGAGACTCATTTTAAAATGTTATTAAATTAATTCATTATTATTTGACATGTAATTTGATTTTGACATTTGTATAACTTGATTAATATTGGACAGTTGTATATATTAATTAATATTTGACATAGAAATTTTAATTTAGTAAGTAATAGATATTAATGTAAAGTAAACTTTCTTATTTTTAATGTTAATATTACAATTATGCTAACGCATTAGGCTTTGCCTGTAATGTTAGTGTAATTTTGGAATAAACAAAAAAATAGATAAATAAATAAATAAATGTTATTATCAAAGTGAACAAGTAATTTGAGAGGAGAGGCAGACATTACTAAGTTTGTAGTTGTATCGTTAATTATTGTAAAAAATATAGTTTATATTTTATTAACACTGCTAATTACTCCAGTACGTTTCATTTCATTTTTGTTACTATGTTATTTACACAATATCATTCAAATACGGTATTATTTATAATTATACTCTTTAATAATTTTAATCATCATATTAATAAAATTGTTATTTGCATAACGGTCATTAAATATTATACTAGAATACAATATAGAATACAATGTAAACTGTATGTTTGCGATCCATAAAAATATTGAGTAGTTTTCCGTTGGTGCGAAAATAAAAAATTAATACATTCCGACCACATCTCATCTTAATCCCACTAAGCAAGTTGCGGCCGCTAGGAAACTAATACTAATAACTATATCTATTGCTTAACAAGTTTTTCCACTAAGTTTTCCAGCCAGAGTTTATTAAATTATCCCCCGCAATCTGCGGAGATTCATTTCTCAGATTCATTAAGCGCTGGCTGGTGTGAATTACTAAAGTCGGTTAAGTCTGGTTTCGGTTCATACAAGATTATGGTACATGTTTTATTGCTAGCGAGGAACGTTCTGAGTTTATGGTCGAAAAGGATTTTCATTCGGAAGTGTTAGTAGAAAAAAATAACGTGCTAAAATGGATTTCCGAAAAGATAGATATAATAAAAGAAACAAAAGTGCATAAATGTATAACAGAATTTCAACAACAACAACAAAAATCTTTATTGTACACCAATATACAGTAATAACTGAAGTTTATAGATATAATGGTAGGTATAACATGCGACCTTACGACAAAAGAAGTAATTTCTTCCAGGCAACCTTAGGGAAGAGGACAATTTAGTAAAGACATAAAGTAGTGGTGTACGAGTGCTTAAGGAATAAATACAAATATAATACAGAACGTCATAAAAATAGAAATAAGGTAACAGTAATTATAGCGAAGTGGTCTGCAGTGTTATGGCGAAAGAAAATACGCGTTAATTAATATTTTAAAAGTATTTATTGATTGAGCGCGGCGAATAAACCATGGAAATGTGTTCCATAGCTGAACAGCCCTAGTTGATTATTTGAATAGAGTTGATTGATTAGTTGAAACATTTAGCAAAGAACACTCTGGAAAACTTATGGCAAGATTAGTAGAAGATCGTAGAAAACATGATCATGAGCAAGGTATCGATACTGAAAAAGTGAATTTAAGTGGTCAGGTGCGATAAGATTGAACAGCATGGAGTAAAGAGCAACAAAATAAGTATCCCGGCGAAGGCAGATTGGAAGCCACTTGAGTTTTGTGCGAATTCGGAGACGTGGTCATATTTCCGAAGATTAAATATAAACCAGATGCAAAGATTTTGACGTCGCTTTAGTTTATTCAGTTGCTCCTCTGTTAAGTCCAGATAGCATACGTCAGCATAGTCAAGAATCGGAAAGAGTAGAGGCAATAGTAATAGGCGAGCGCAATTTTAGTAGCTGTTGGTAAAATAAAAAGTCATTGTGTAATTATTAAATCAAGATAGAAAACCGGAATTTTATTAAGAACCTAAGTACGTACAGATAAAAGTATTTTTCCTTAAAAAAATATAAAACCATTTAAAAGGAAAAACGTTGTCATTCCATCATTGAAACCAGTACCTTACTCCAGTTTTGGTTTTATTCACTCATGGTAACGCTAACGAGAGAGTCCTACATTCAAACGTATTCAAATTACGTTCTTTGCTGCAAATTTTTCGACGTTTTCATTACGTTGACGGGCAGTGTGTCCAAAGAAATTTTTGGCGTTGAATAGGATTCGGATATATCAAAAGAGCCCTTAGCTTTGCGATAGAGAAAATTAATTGCAAATGCTGTTAAAGAACTTGCGTGCGTGAGCATTTCTTTTTGGGATCTTTAACTTAGCGAGTGATCATAGTTTTAGTAATTTTAGGAATTAAATAATTAATTATTATATTATTATAATTAATTAATATATATATATATATTATTTATATATTATTATATTATTTATATATAGTTATATATTATTAATAATATATATATTATTATTAATATATATTATTTTTTATTATTATTATTAATTAATTATTATTTTGGTTTTAATATGCCTTTTTTAGCCTACAAACGTGCGGACAAGTTACTTGATTTCTAATTTTTCTTGACTTTTTATATCTTAATTTAGGATTTACATAGATAGTCCATCTATTGATATTGATATGATAAAAATTCCAGACCCGATTTTGTTCACTATAAAATATAACCTGACTCTTAAAAATATATTTTTTATTCTTCTTATTCTATTCGTTATTCGATTTATTTTATTTTTTGATACTTTAAACAATGGCATCTCACAGCAAACATATTTGTTCTTTTTAATAACACTAATCTAAGAACACTTATCAAGACGAATCTAACGATATATAAATTACATAAATCCGTTCAGCAGTTTGGAAGATACGGGGTAATAAAGAATATTACAGACATACATACATACATACAAGATACGCGCGAAAAACATAACCTTTCCTAGCAGTCGGGTAAAAAGTTTATGTTTAGGGAACATACCAAAACCACGTAACCCATTTTTTCCAACTTTTTACCCCCCTCCCCCCCCTTCGTGACCATCCGTAGTATATGAGAAGACCCCCCCCCTCCCCCCTAGTTTTCACGTGGTAATTGATAAATACGGTTTTCAATACTTTTTTGCAAAAACAGAGTTAAAAATAATAATTTTGCTTATATTTCACGACTTGTGTGGCGCAATGGTTGCTAAAATATTGACTACGTGACAAAAACCTAAACCCCCCCCCTCTGTGACCAATCGTGGTGTTTTGAAGACCCCCCTCCCCCCCCCCCCCTAAATGAGGCACGTGGTTTTGGTATGTTCCCTTATAATTCTGTCAAAACAATTTTTCGTTCGAGTATGGATAGATACTAAGCAGCTGATTCCTTGAAGCAAGACCGGTTACTAGAAGCATATACACAGAGTATTCAGAATGTGTTACGTCCAGCTCACTAAGCACAGAGGAAGTGTACAGAGACACTCATTAACGTCCTGCCTTGAGGCGTTGCTGTGCCATATCAGCGTCGTAGCAAGTTGTAGACAGTGCAAGGCATAAGCGATTATATTCGGGAAAATGCCTTAGTACCGGCTCTCAAAAAATTCAAACACCGGACTTTCCTAATTGACATGAGCAACTTTATTAAAAATTGTGAAACGAACTAAATAAAAGCTGATATCTCCACGCGTTTCTGACTTTCCTGAGAAAAAAGACTTTACCGATGGATGGGCAGACTGACAACGAAGTGATCCTATAAGGGTTTCGTTTTTTCCTTCAGAGGTACCGAAAACGGATGCAATTTTTTTCCAAAACATTTCTCACTAAATCATCTTGTACCACACGAAAACTTAGCTAAACCAAATTATTAACTAAGTTTGCATCAGCTGATTAAAGGCTGGATTACACCTGAACAGTGAACAGTGCTAGTGCACCGAGCTCCTCTAACTACAGCTGCTAACGAGTGGGGGTAAATTTGAATTGTGTGTTTGGAATACAAATCACACAAAACTTGAATATGGTGTTATATCTCGGCAATACTCGGTTTTTCAGGATAATAAGTACCTTAAATATCTTCTACTTCAGGTCATGGCCTACATGTGTGTTTTTCATGAAAATTCATTCAGTAGTTTTGGCGTGAAAGAGTAAAAACAAATATCAGAAACTTTCACATTTATAATATTTGTAGGACGGAGAGTATAAGAGGACATTATGAGAATAGGACATTTCGCGAATAGGACATTTTGCGCCTAAACCGTAATATATTGTTATTGTATTTAGGAGCACCCTTAGCTCGGTATGTGACGATTAAGTTTTCGATGAAGTTAAGCAAATTAGTCATATTGGGATCAACCTAATCTAATCTAATCCTAATACTTAAAATTACCTTACCTATGTAAAACAGTTCAAATCGGATGACGAATCTGGTTAAGCCATAGCGGGCTACACATTCGATCTTCGAACTAATGTAAACACGCCATGTATAGGTACATGCACAGAAATCTGCGAATTATCCAATATGCTTGAGCGCTAAATCCAAGATTACAAAGGTATTTTCCTATTGAAAAGTTAAATCATGGGATTTGGCGAAGCCGTAGAAATATTTGCATACCGATTTGCATTACACTTTATCCTTCGTATTTTGTATTGTCTTAAAGCTGACATTAATTCTTCTTTATTACATGGGATAACATATGGTATTACTCTTTGTCTATATAAGTCTTACAGTATAAGAGATAGATGGAGAAATTTGAACTCAAGATTGTGATAGCTCATACCTTGGGGCTATTTTAAATATTCATACCTTTCCAGGATGTCGGTTTGACATCGTCTACAAGATTTCGATTCTTTAAGGAAGGCGAAGACTTTGAAAATTCTCTTCAGATTATTAAACTACACATGCCTTGACACAGTGCCTTCGAGAATAGATAAGTAACGCAAAAGTCCATTCTGCAATGAGTTAGGTTAGTCGATGAATTATTCAATCGAAACTTACCTAAAGAGAACATTACAAACAAATATTTAAAGTTAATATTTACTGAACTGTTTCCTGAAAACAAGCAAAACTTTGTGAATTTTGAATGACAAACCAACGTCATGTTTCATCACTAGTTAGTTCTCGATCTAATTATTCTCAGGGATATTAATGAAGACATCACAAAGGGTGGAATATCCCTTTCATTGTAGATTAGTTTTCGTCGGCATTCGCTAGATCGCTTAACGAGAAAGATGGGAATTCCACTTTTGAAGTACGAGTACCATGGTACCAAACAACATCTTTTATTAAATGGCTTTTTAATTTTTAATACTTAGGTATTTTAATGCAAAGTTTTAACAAATTAAAGAAGGTGCAAAAATCTAAAATTCATCCTAAGAAAAGCACCTTACGTTACCGTGGCGCGCCATCACACCGTACCGCACCGTACCGCACCGTACCGCACCGTACCGCACCGTACCGCACCGTACCGCACCGTACCGCACCGTACCGCACCGTACCGCACCGTACCGCACCGTACCGCACCGTACCGCACCGTACCGCACCGTACCGCACCGTACCGCACCGTACCGTACCGTACCGTACCTTACCTTACCCTACCGTACCGTACCGTACTGTACCGAGCCGTGCCGAAACGCACCGTACTGGGCCGAACCTGGAACCTAAAACTGGCCTTACACGATCAAGTGTGATCAAGTGTACTTGTCAAGTTTGCAGTTTGACTTGATGCGGCATCCAGTTTGCATGAGATAGCTATATATAGCCAGATAGCCATACCGTGGCCATACACCATCAAGTTTACTAGATGCAGCGTCAAGTCCGCTGCAAACTTGACAAGTATACTTGATCGTGTATGACTAGCTTACCATACCGTATCGCACCGTAGCGTGTTGTGTGGTGGTGTGCCGTACATTCTCATAACCCGTGCCGTTATATACTGCCCTGTCTTTGATGCTTTCTATGGGCAGCAAACATAACTTGCCACTTGCCTCTGCGTTAATGCACTATTATCACAAAACCGAAGACAATTTTTATATTTATAACGATAAATCCTACTAATAATATGGATGTTTTTTACCCTTTCAGGCAAAATCTACTGAACGGATTTCCACTAAATTTAGAACACGTCTAGACCATGATCTATTATAAGTTATAGGTACTTATTATCCAAAAACGTGCACAAAGCCACGGGCAGAGCACTAGTTAAATATATCAGATTTCTGTCCGAGAACACAGCGACAACCAAGCAAAGAGTAAGGGCGTGAACGAAAATACCATTTAACTCGCGTGTGCATGGCTTGTTCGCGTATTACGTTACTCGAGTCGAGCAAACTTGTTATCTAGCAGATTCTGGACCGTTTCTCTTGCAAACAAACTGTTCTTTGTTACGGATCCCTCCATAAACAACGCTACATGTCTTTATGCTAGTCAACTTGTTCTTTGTATGATCATTTATACAAGTTT